>JAOTQW010000008.1:10290546-10304691 GCA_026260075.1 Sisor rabdophorus
ATATATATATATATATATATATATATCACTATTGTATGTAAGGTGGTATAAGAAGTTATAGCATTAAGAGTAGATTTAAAGCGTTGATGCATTGGATGTTTGACTTTAAATTGATCAAACTTATTTATTATAACACTAATTTAGGTCAGACAATTATGCCAAAAACTACATGCAAAAATATGCAAATGCTACATGAAAACACGTTTTAGACCTAGAAATCCTAAAAGATACAAGCAACATATGAATGACAGTTTTCAGGTATTGGGAAGAATATATATACAAAATTTATATACAAAGTATATACTATGTCAAATAGCAATATTTATTTTGTGCTTTTAGGATAGCTGGAGACACTGCGCTTTGTAAGAATATTCATGAGTCAGTCAGTCGGCAGATGAAGAAAAACTTTGCTAAGGCCAAATGGAGGGTAATTTCTCTTTTCTTTCTTTGACAGCAATAAGAGAGTCTACTGTAAACACTGCAGAAAACACAACCAAGCTAACAACTCTAGTAACTAATCTTTTTTCCCAGCAAGCGTTCAATGCTACAGCAGTGATTCGCCACATGAAGCGCCTACAGCTTGGCAGCAGTTTAGGCAGCAGCATGGATGCTACGCCACACAGGACCGAGAACCAAGCACCCATGCCTGTCAAAAGCCAATCTATTGACGTCTCCTCGATCAACCACAAGGAATGTAAGTAAAAATGTGCTTATTTATTACATGTACTATGTAATATATAGCAATGGTCATGATAATGTAACCAGCAGCTCATAAGAAGGATGTTGTTATATCTAGATGCATCCCATAGAGGCTCAAACACAGGGGTGACAGAGAAGCGATGCACACGGCCTTCCACCGTCACCACCATCATCACCGGGTCTAAGTGAAGAGAGCCAGAGAAGCGATTTGAAGGCTAATGTATTTTCACAACTGGTCTATCACTTCTTGCAACCTTCATGCACCTTGTTCAATCTTTTCGTGCTAGTGTCCTGTCAGTAGCACACACCTCTGCATGACGGTAATCCCAGAAGGGGCCCAGAAGTTCTACTTAAGATGTTGATCAAACCAAGGATATGTTGGACGACTTATTGATCAGCACTGCTGCTAAAGTCCTCGGTGGAAGTTCTGAAGTTCTGGCTTGTTTGCCTGGTGGATTCATTCAATAGAAGTTAATTTTAGACTATTTAAAGCTGGGGTATTCTAAAGTGTTTTAACATGGTCTGTAGTTATCACCTTCCTTTTTATTATAAATTAATTATCAAGCTAAATGTAAAGTTGTGTGATATATATATATATATATTTTGGGGGGTTTTATGCCTATTCATCTGTGCGTACTAAAATGTATAAACTGTATAACACATGGAACCTACTGTATATGGGCAAAAGTTTGTAGGCACCTTACCAGCATCTGTTTATCTTCCCTAAAATGTTACCACAAAGCCTGAAGCACACCGTTGCACATTGCATTATTCCAACTAAGAGACTCAAACAGCATTCCAGCAAGAGAATCTCCCTTTGCACAAACCTCCTGAGCTCCATGAAGACATGTTGTGTTCCAGTTGCAGTAAAAGACCTTTTATGTCCTTATTAACCAAAATCAGTGTCTGATCTCACTGATACTATTGTGGCTAATTTAGAAACCTTCCTCATTCTTATTGATATCATCTTAATGAACACCATTCCAGAAGGTTATTATGTGTAACAGTAGAACTTAATCTGAAACAGGGTGTTTAAAAAATATATAAACTTTGTTGCCAAAAGTTTGTGTTCACCTGACCATCAGATCCATATGTGGTTCCTCTTCAAACTGTTGCAAATATAAAAGCATACAGTTGTCTAGAATGTTTTTTTTAGCATTACTCTACTCCCTTACTGGAAATAAGAGACTCCAACACTGTTCCAGCATGACGATGACCCAGGGCATAAAGCCCCTAAAATGCTAAAAAAAAAAAAAACACCAGTGTTCAGCACAAAGTCCTGATCCTAACAACCATGAACACCGTTATGTTCTAAACACCACTGTACTATAGACCTTACCTTACATAGTGTCTAAGTGTCTAATCCCGCTAATACTGTTGTAGCTGAATAAAGAGATATCTCACATTCAAGCTTCACATTGGTGTGGTAAGTCTTACTAAAGGTGTCAAGCTTAATCAAATAACAAAATAGGAATAAATCTGTAGAGTGTTTAAAATTGCATGTGTTTATCAGGTGACCACAATATTTTGGCACTATAGTGTAGGTTTCAAGGTCATGTTTCCTTATACTTTTGTCCATATACAGTCTACAGTGTATTTGCTGTTAGTGTGTGTGGGTATAGTAATAATATTGAGTGCCATTCACTCAACATTGTCTCGAGAGACATAAATTGTTTATAGAGTGTTGTTAACTATTTATTTATTTATTTTGCACAAAATGTATTTACTGAATTGTACCAATGCTTTAATAATTGTCCAACAGACAATGAGTAAATCTTGTGAGTGAGAAATCTTGGAGTTAAGTGAAACATTTCAATTTAACAAAGTATGACAAATACTAAATAATATTTTTTTACAGAACTGTGAAAGATGAACACAGTGAAAGCTAGCTCATAATATCTCCTGTTTTTTACTTAGATTTGATAAAATGGCTTTGAATCTAGCAGCTAGGTGAAGTTTTTCTCAGTCTCGTGTTGAGGACCTGTTTTTTTTTCCATGGCAGCAGCTCTCGATTTTACCCAGATCGAAGCTAAAAATTTGCTGCTAAAAAGTTAAATATTTACAGTTGCCCAATAAAAGATTTAAAAAAGATTAATCAATTATAAAGCTGTTACAATAAAACATAGACTATTATATATAGCATGCATAAACCTAATATGGTTTAAATATTTCTATATCATTTTTATCTCTGTATGTGAACACATCTTAAACATTAACAATTTTCTTGTTCTTTTGTCTGCATATACAGTCTATGTTGTGCCTTTTTGTAAACCACAAAATTTGTATTATCTATAATGAAAGTAATTCTCACACGGACATGGACCTAAACCTACAGTATATAAGTCAGATGTAAATTGATAATAGCTTTGCACATTTAGCAGTAACAATATATTATCTGGCCTCTAAAAAAAATTTTTTTGACAGCTTTAAACAGTATGACGATTGTACTCGTAAGGAGGATCAAGGCCGTCATGATGGAACTCTCTCCACTGCTCTGTACTCTCCTGAGTCCTCTCATCCTGCTCTGTAATAAAAAGGAGAATGAGTTATTGATAAATAGCTGATAAAGATATCACTGAAAAAACAAAGATACAAACAGACAGACAGACAGATAAATTAGACAGTTCAGATAAATTCAAAGACATATTGTAGATAGATAGATAGATAGATACCATTATGCTCTTCCTCTGCATAATTTTCAAACTCGTTCCTCTGTTCCTCGTGATAGTCTCTCTTTCGTTTATCAGCTGCCAGTCTCTGTTGTTGCTCAACTAAATAGCAAACATATACAATTTAGCAGAACTTCAATCTATAGAAAGATTACATACCTAGTAGTAGTAAGCACTTAAAATATAGTAAAATATGTCTAGGAGAAAAGGTTAGTATTTAAAGATGGAGGGGTTGTACTTCAAGTTAAAAGCTTGTACTTAAGATCATATTTTTTGTATAATCACTTACTGCACTGAGTGATTGATGTGACTGCAAAGGTCTATAGACTAGTTTGGTTAAAACAAAAGAAACCTAACAATATCAATAAATCAGAAGCATAAATGCCTATTTTTAAAAAACGATGAACAAAGACAGTCAGCAGACACTGATCAGCTTATGTTTGAACTTTATTTAAAACCCTAGTTTCTCCATGATGACCTGCGGCCCCTGCACACAATTATCTGCAACTGCACCAACCCCTGGGGGTCCTATAACATTTCCTTAACTAGGACATTTAACATTTATTTGACTCTATCATTTAAAATATCCCCTATGGTAAAAGTTTAAAATTAATCTGTCCTTATAAAAATCATAATCAACTGATAAGTCTGATAAGTCCCGAATATTGTATTGTGCATAATATGGTTATCACAATTGTTTAAAAAATAAATTTAGAACAGAATTTGGTTTTAAATTAATAGGGTGAGTTTAACAACTTCATTAAGATTGATATTATATTAATATACTATTCATATGCTATTAATATGCTATACTAATATACATATCTTATTCAACAATAACAACATCTTAACTAGAGCAAAAAGATTCATCCAACTCACCATTAAGCTCATCTTGTGATTTCACAGATCTTCTGCCACGTTGCTTGAAAAAGTTGGTGGCATCTCTCTCTTCCATAAAAATCTTTCTTAGCCCACCTTTGGTAGTGATGGACACATTAAAAGTTACAGGATTATAGTTCTGGATTATTATTAGTGTCATATAATGTTGAGAGGTGATATAACTCTGATCACCTTGTGGGTTTGCTGCTTTCTTTTGCGCTTCGCCATCAAGTACGTGGGCACTGTCAACCTTATAAAATGCTAAAATAGACCAGGAAAAATTTTACTAGTGAATGTTTCCAACTCCTTACACATTAAGTCAGTCATTATTTTCTTATTTAGTCCCAATTGCTATTATTCAGAAAACAATATAAACTGTAATTTAAGAAATGTTCTCCATCACCTGTTTGTCATACTCACAGATGATAAACAGCAAAGCCAGACATGTGAGCAAGGCAAGGCGAATCAACAGCATTTTTCAACCTGTGTTTAAGGTACAAAAGAGAATTACACATAAACATAAGGAATCTCTGACATAAGGTGGAGTTTGTTAGTGAGAACCACCAGTAAGAATTCAAAAAATCAGTCATGGGAGGAGCGCGGAATATTTGTCTCTGGAGGCTGGGCTATCATGGCAAGTATGGCAATGGAAAACAAAAAACTTTAAGTGCTTTATATAGTGAAGTTTACGGTTTTCCAAGCTACAGTAGATTGCAAGTTTTTTATTTGCTAACACATAGAACGGCTGAGATGCAGCTCCAGACATATGTGATTATACACCATACATTTATTTATCTTCTATACCCGCTTATTTCTGAGCTATTTCACCCATGGTTTGTAAAGAGAAGACAAACTAGACAACTTTTTGTTTTAACCGTTTGCCATACAAGCCGAACTATAGTTTATGTCGGCCATCTTGGTGGGTGTGACGCAGCAATTAATTCCCCGCCGCCATTAGTCACCAGTCTGTTTAGAAGTTGAGTTTCAGGACAGAGGAGTCAGAGGGGGTTTTAAGTTCAGAGTTGGTACTGTGATGCTATCTTCATTTCATTCATACCTGGGACACCGTTGAAAATCCAAGGAACATTTAAGCAGCGGTTTTTAATTAACTAGATTTGGTAAAGGAAATTAACTTTCATTAAATATCCTTGTTTATTGATATTTCCTTTTTTCCAGGGGTGGGGGTTGGGGTAGTTATAAATAAAATAAGGCAAACACAATTTTAGAAAACAACCTTTGAAATGACTTTCTAAATAATTAGAAAAGCTAAATAATTATTGTTTAAGTTTCACTTTGACTACTAAATACAAATAATTGTTTTCCAAATCTTAAAAATGTAATTTTTCTAGATAGCAATAGCCTTAACTTCATTGATTGCAACCCTAGGAGAGGCCTAAAATGCAGATGCGTTTTAATCTTCTGGGTCCGCTCGAGCCTATTCCAGCTCTCTGAGGTTTAAAGGCAGGAAGGGTACACCTTGGACAGGTCGCCAGTCCATTACAGAGCCACACAAACCCACACTCCCTTCTATGGGCACTTTAGAATCACCAATTAATGTACATGTTTTTAAACTGTGGGAAGAAACAGGAGTACCTGAAGTAAACCCATTCTTGTTTACTGATCTTTCCTTTTTTTGCTAGGGGGTGGGTGGGTGGACAGAGAGTTACAGGAGTGTAATTATTTTTGGGAGTAAAATCAGTACTTGCTGGAGAGGAAGGATATGACCCCTGGATAGAGCAGCAGGGTAAAGATGATGATCAGTAAGTGGCAGTTTGCTAATTTTGTAAAACGACAGCGTATTGTTGAAAGCTTGAGATGACCAGTTTCAGACATAATTTGGTTTCAGAAGAGATTAATCCAGCTGCTACAGCTACTGATTATTTGGTGGCCATATGAAACTGCATATGGTGATGCAGATAGTTCAATTCATTCTATTTATTTGTAGAGCGCTTTTAACAATAGTTATCTCAAAGCTGCTTTACAGATGCATATACAGGGAAAAATTATAGTTGTTCGTCCCTGGAGAGCAAGCCAGAGTATGCACTAGTGACGGTGGCAAGGAAAAACTCCCTAAGGGAAATAGAAAGGAACCTTGAGAGGAACCAGACTCAACAAGGAATCCATCCTTAGACAGATACAGAGGTCATATATAGTGTGTGTAAATGTGTATGGCAGAATAGTCTTTATTGGGTTGTAGAGATGTCCTGGCTTATCCTCGCTATGTTCCCCACAGAATATGCGCCATCAGAAAAGGTACAGAAGATCCAGCATGGTCGTAGCACACGTGTATAGTGCGTCTGTCGATGTTGAAAAGTTCAGGAGTGCTTACCAAAAGAAACCTAATAGATTAGACAAACTCCTTCATCGCATTAAATTATATTGTAGACAAACTTTTTCATCGCATGCTTTTAAAAAGGGTAGTTTTTCATAGTTTAAGAGTAGATGGTTCTGTGTACTTGATTTGCAGAGTGGGTATTATCAGGTTCCTATGCAGGAGGCAGGTGAAAAAAAACGGGTGGCTTAATAGTTTTTGGTGAACCTCTGGGAGAGCACTTGACTGAGTTAAAGATGGATAAAGTTGTCATTGGACAAATGCCAGTTTTGTACACGTGTTGCATATGTTGAGCATATAGGGTCACAAGATAGTGTTTCTACTGATCCATCTAAAGTGGAAGCAGGTGTGGATAGGTACTAATGACTGTACATCCTTTAACCCTTCGCTTAAGGACTATCCTTGGAAACATCAAGAAGCCAGATGGGTATTTTAAGCCTTAAGATCCAGTTCTTGATTGAATAATAGTTGTGAATGCCACAATCATTCTAAATAATTTTGGCATTCATTAGTATTCCTGTTTGTAAAAGAAGTTATCCAGTGCAAAGAAAATGAATTTTTGGCTTTAAAAGAGACTGTAATTGATGTGCTACATAATTATCTTTTATAGAATGTATTTTGAGATCTGAACAGACAACAATCCACTGATTTGCACGCTGAAAGGTTAGATGCTACCGTTTTTAACAATTGTCAAGTAGCAGCGCTATCTACTTACTAGTTCAGCTGACAAGGGAAGAAAACATTGATTTGGGTTAGTGTTGTCCGCACTTAGGCAGAAACTCTGTTAACTGCATTCGGCCTGACCAAGATATAGGATTTTTTAAAGAAAGAATGGGAGATTTTGTTAATCTGTCACAGCCTTTTGTACAGAATACAAAAATATGGCAGTTATTTCTTAATAAGTTTAGGGATTCCATACTGAAGGCACTTCATGATAGCCATGGTCATTGATGTTTCAAAAAACGTTATCAGAGGCAGTTTCTTTGGATGAAAGGAGATGTAGAAGCTTGCTTCAAGAGTTGTAATCACTGAATCATGAAGACAACTTTGCCTATGTCTTTTTTCTTAAAGAAGTGCATCTATGTCTCTCTCGCAAACAATTCTGGTCCTCTGAACATGGTCTGTATTGATGTCCTAACTATTGAGCCGGACACTTGAAATGTGGGTAATGTTGGTCGTTACTGATCATTTTACTACGTTTTATCAGGCTTTGGTATATGGTAGTTTGCTAATTTGCCTGTATATCGGTTGGTACCCAAAAGTGGTGATGGGCCTAAAAAGGACCATAGAAACCATATCTTGCCTTTGCATAGAAACCATACCTTGCCTTTAAGACCAAATAAACAAGTGAGTCCTGAAAGTTTAAGTCCACCCCCTCTTAAGGTTCCTAAGACCAGAAAAAAATGTAAGCCATAGCAGGTGCGCCATTTGTAACAATCCTAGTGACTTTATTCCATGGTATAAAGTCAGGATCATTTATCATTTATTTATGCAACCTTGATTTCTTTGTCTTTTCAGTCCAGACATGGGGACATGCTGGAATTTGGTGGATGGAAGATGTATGCCTATTGTGTGTATTTGTTTTTGTGTTTAGGTTGTAGGTAATTGTATTTTCCTTTTTGTGTAGCACTACTTGGTGTATATCTCTGAGTTTTTCAAGTTTCATAAATAAGTTGTGTAAATTATACTATTTACTAAATTCCTCATAAGTAAGCCATATGTGTTGGTGTCCTTTCATTTATTAAAGTCCTATAAAAAATAAGGTGAACACAATTTGAGCAAACAACCTTTCAAATCACTATAAACAGTGCCTAAATAATTAGAAAAGCTAAATCATTATTGTTTAAGTTTCACTTTGACTACTAAATGTAAATGTTTGTTTTAAAATCTCAAAAATGTATTTTTCCTAGATAGTAATAGCCTTAACTTCATTGATGTTAACCCTAGGAGAAGCCTTAAATGTGGACACGCTTCAATTAAGTCTATTCATTTATGTTCTAGCTATCTTCTGGGTCTGCTCAAGCCTATTCCAGCTCTCTAAGGTTGGAAGGCAGGAAGGGTACACCTTGGACAGGTCGCCAGTCCATTACAGAGCCACACACTCCCTTCTTTAGAATCATCAATTAACCTAATGTACATGTTTTTAAACTGTGGGAGAAAACCAGAGTACCTAAAGTAAACCCATGCAAACTCGGCACTGAAATACACTCTTGCCCATTTCAGTGCAATTTATATCTATATGTAGTGATTTAAGCAGTGGGCATTTAATGAAAGTTGCTGTATAGGTGTAAAAGTTTAATATCTAAACCCAAACCCCTTGTGTGGTGTCACTGACAGAAATTTCAGTCCCTAAATAATGACAACTCGCGCATGGCAGACTGAGAACTGTGTAGTGCAAAAATAGCAAGGTACAAAAATAAGTACTTGAGTAGTCTGATTAAACAATTTGATAAAAACACATTTTTAAGTTACTGTTGGCAATCATATTATCGCAGCAACCAACCCTGCAGCAAGCCCTTACAAAAAGAGAGTAAATGGGCAAAGAGACAAATAATCCCATATAACAAAAAAACAGGTATCAATGTTGCCAAATTTACATACAAAAATATTGCTTCTTGTACTCCTTTACAGCATGATTTTAATGCATCCCTAAAAGAAACCAAATGATATGGCTGTTTTCGTACCTTTTAGAGGGAACTATTTACAGTCGTTTGTGAGGTTGTTCACAAAAATTGTATTTTAAGATTACTTTATTTTACTTTTATATTTTTTTGCATAATGAAGAGCTTTTTAAAATGATAGTTTCAAAGGTTTGAGTAAATTTTGTATGTTTTTGTGTGTTAAATGGTAACTCTGACAAGGCTAGAGATAACCTGGTCAAACAATGCCTAAGGTCCAACCATCCTGAACTGAGGAGGAGTTCATTAGATGCTATTCGATTGGTCTATTGCTCCTACTGGCCTCCACCAAATGTAATTCCACACCTTTCTCAATTCAAAACCTGAGTAGACATTTAACCTGGTGGACCAAATTGGCAAAATGCCTCGTTTTACTGTGCATGTACGAGACGAGTGGCTGACTGTGCCCTGTAAGGATACGTCCTGCTCTATACAGTGGTTAGGAGTGGAAGCTCTCAAGCGCTACGTCAAAAACAAACCCGATAATGGAGGATTTTCCCACATTAAAGATGTCTGCTTTGTGGCCAGGAGGTGCCAGGGACAAGGACTGCTGGATGCCAATGATACAATAGATGACGTCTTGGAAGACAATGACTTCGTTGAGCTTGGTAACATTTTAGCACTTTCTACTTTTATCGCAATAACATATCTTAAGTTTGCTATTATTAAACCTGATTGTTTTCTAATTTGAGCCTTAAATGACATGATTTTTACTTTGTCTAGAGATAAAAGGAGACACTATGTCTTCTGATTTTATTCCCAGCCAGCCTGGAATGTCATATCTGTATCCTTATTGAACATCGTTAAGAAAAGCAAATGCATTTGGATCGTAATTTTTTAAGCATGTAGTTCATCCAAGTTTTTTAAACGCTTTAAGTGAATAGTTGTTGATTTAACAATCGTATCCAGAACAAGAGCCTATAGAGAGCCGGAGCAGGTAAGAAGGATTTATTTCTAACAGAAATGTCCAAAGACTTGTTGCCAAAGTAATTTTTACAAAAGCTTGTTACAATGAAATGCTGATGTTTTTTGAATTGTTCTTTGACTACAAAAACTGATTAGTATGTCTATGTACAGTATATCCTCCTGGATGGAAATAGCTTAAATTCCACTGATCTAGTCAACCTAGGAAAAGGCAAATACAAAATCAAGGTAGAGAAATTCACAATGTATTTATTAATGCATTAATAAAGATCTTTTATAGTGTTGTAATAAATTACACTTGTATTTACAACATTGTACTAAAAACCCTTTGCACGACAAACCCTTTGAAACTGCTTGCTCAGAGATAAATATTAGTTGTTATTATAACTAGTTAACCCCTGAGGCAGAGAGAAAAGTCGAGCAGTCGAGAGAACTTCTGGATACCATAGTGAAAGAAAAAAAGGGTAATTAAATTATGCTTTATTTTATCTGTCATGTGTACAAGTACAAGCTAAATTACATCTTAATTTAACAAGTTTGTACTTGTATCTGATTGCTGGCTGTTCTCTGCAGTCGTGTACGGGATCACCACTGGATTTGGAAAATTCGCTCGGACAGTCATTCCAATCAGCAAACTCAAGTACTATTACACTTTCAAAAGATGGACAAAGGGCAAATACAAAGATTCAGACTTACAGATGAAACAAATATGGGACAAAAGGATAATGTTTTTTAAATATTTTTTTATAGAGAGCTACAGGAGAATCTAATTCGCTCACACTCAGCAGGTGGAATTATTTTCAACAATTTTCCATGAATTATATTTTCGAATTCATTTTTGTAAGCATGAATATATTGCACTGTTGTTTCATATAGGTGTAGGTAGCCCTTTAAGCCCTGAAAGGACTCGAATGCTGCTGGCTCTTCGAATAAATATCCTGGCTAAAGGACACAGCGGGATATCGCTGGAAACCCTGCACAGTATGATACAGGCATTCAACGGTACAGAAAAGCTTTTATCAGTGTTACACTTGGAACACATTCAAACAAAAACAGATCTTTTCCGACAAAGACAGAAACCCATTACAGATGTATATGTGGGTGTATCCTGAATTATATTATGCTATTTCCTCTTGTCTCCTCAGCATCCTGTTTGTCTTTCGTTCCTGAGAAGGGAACAGTGGGTGCAAGTGGAGACCTCGCTCCTCTGTCACACTTGGCTCTGGGGCTGATGGGAGAAGGGAAAATGTGGTCACCCAAGAGCGGATGGGCTGATGCAAAATATGTACGTTTCGAGAACCTTCAGCATTCTACGTGCAGTTCTACGGCATAAACTAGGCTTGTTGACGCAAATATTATGTAATATATTTGCTTTCCCACACAGCAGTACAAAGTCTAACCTTTGAATTGTACACAGGTTTTGGAAGCACATGGGTTGAAACCTATATCACTAAAACCAAAAGAGGTATTACTTTAATCCTTTTTGTCAGCCTTGACCCATGTTTATCTCTCTTTGTGTTGACACAGTGGTGATGGTCTTAGCTGGACCAAGTGACCCTGACTGTTTGTAGTAAACTATAGAAATAGATCACCTTTGGTGAAGATTGTCTGGAGAAAAATGTATGAAATGCATAACCCCAACTATTAAATTGTTGAATTTATGATTCTAGCTATATGTTACAATTTAATCTCTAAAGTCTGTAGAGCCTGTACTTGAAAATGGATTGTGTTGGAAGAATGATACAGCTTGCTATGCAGGGTTTGGCTCTGATTAACGGAACACAGATGATCACTTCACTTGGTGCCGAGGCTATAGAGCGGGCTGAGTCTATCGCCAGACAGGCTGATATTATTGCTGCACTCACTCTGGAGGTCCTGAAGGGAACAACAAAAGCATTTGACAGTGGTAGGAATAATAAAATATTCTCAGTCTGATTCATCTAAAATATTGAAATATTCATGAAAAGCATACAGTAACATCTTTTTTATTACACAAAACGCATTAACTAACAATAGTGCACTAGACCAGGACTTAAGTTTTAAGGGACCTAACAAGTTTTAAGGGAAATATCCTCTAATATTTCAATGTTATTTTTTAATTCAGTTTCTGATAGGCTGGTCTATAAATGGGTATTTTTCTTTAATGGGTGCCAATAATTCTGAATGACACTGTACATCAGTACTTTCTCAAGCTTTCTTAACTCCTTCTGAATTTGTGTTAAAAGTCCTAGTAGGAATATTGAGCTCTTCGCTTATTAGTGGTGATAGATCCTCAAAATATGACCTCAAAATATTATTACAAAACCCAATACACCTCAAACCTTTTGCAGACATCCATGAGCTGCGTCCCCACCCAGGACAGAAAGAGGTGGCCTTGCGTTTCCGTGCGCTACTGGACTCTGATCACCACCCTTCTGAAATTGCAGGTGAAATGCTCAAAAACATTGATTACTTGTTTATAGGGGCAGTGCGATAGAGTATGCCTCGCAGCAAAAAGGTCCCTAGTTCTATTCTCAGGCAAGGGGTCTTGCTGTGTTGTGTTACTACTGGTACCCCTGTTACTTTCCATAGTCTAAAAACATGTACATTATGTTGATTGGTAATTCTAAATTGCCCATAGGTGTGAGTGTGTTTGTTTGTGGTTGTTTGTCTATGTGTGGCCCTGGAATGGACTGTTAACCTGCCCAGGGTTTACCCCTCCCTCTCGGATCGGCTCCAGCGGACATCTGTGACCCAGAGTTGGGAAATAAGTGGGCATTTATGATGAATGAATGACTAGCTATTATATATTATATTATATACTATAGTTAGCAATAACTGATCAACATTAGCTAAATATACTTAATGCTTGTGTTATAGAAAGCCACAGGTTTTGTGACCGTGTTCAAGATGCCTACACCTTGCGTTGCTGTCCTCAGGTAAGCTTTTGGAAAAGTCCATCCTTAGACCTTTGTGATTATCCACATGGTCCTGTCTCAGCCTAGTTAAGCTCCTCCTTATTTTCTCAGGTCCACGGCATCGTCAATGACACAATCGATTTTGTGAAGAGTATCATGAATACAGAAATTAACAGTGCTACAGATAATCCTGTATCCTTTCTGTATATGATATTTTTTTAACAATGGGCTGTACCATAAACTTTCTTTAAAACTAACTGTATCTGTTAAATCCTGAGAAATGAACTAGATGGTCTTTGCCGAAAGGGGCGAAACCATTTCTGGGGGAAACTTTCATGGAGAATATCCAGCAAAGGTATCACCTGTTCACAGGACCGTTTTAACTTGTATGAATAGTGTACACAATGTTTGTTTTTGTTTTTATTTGGTTGGTTTTTCTCCTCGTCTTGTAGGCACTGGATTATTTGTGTATAGGAGTTCATGAATTGGCGTCCATTAGTGAGCGGCGTATCGAGCGGCTGTGTAACCCGTCTCTCAGCGAACTACCTGCGTTTCTAGTTAACGAAGGGGGGCTAAACTCTGGCTTTATGATTGCACACTGCACTGCAGCAGCTCTCGGTAGATATCTGCCCACATCATTCACCATTACACTAACCATGAGCAGTCACATACATTACTTCTAGCAAGGTTGCCTCTGCTGGCCTAAAGTCTCTTAAAAGCTAACATACATTTACAACCTGAATTCTAACATTTGTTTCATTAAATTGTATTAATTTATTTCTAACCATTTATTATAACCTCTTCATTTTGTAGTGTGGCTGTTACATTTTTTTTGTCCATCAGGTCTTAGTTACTATGTGTCGTTTTAATGTTATCTGTTCAAACCTGGCGATGTGGTGGCGCAGTTGCCTCACAACAAGAAGGTCCTGGGTCCAAATCCCGGGCACAGGGTCTTTCTGTGCGGAGTTTGCATGTTCTCTCTGCTTGCCTGGGTTTCCTCCTGGGAAACTCTGTTTCCTCCCACAGTCCGAAAACATGTGCATTAGGTTGATAAGTGACTCTAAATT
>JAOTQW010000008.1:10307129-10317564 GCA_026260075.1 Sisor rabdophorus
ATACACATGTATATACTGTTTTGTTGTTGTTGTTGGTCCAAAGTGCATTTCCGACAAAGAAAAAAAAGTTTCTTACTGTTCCTGTGCTGGGTGTGTTTTCATAGTGCTGGCAATTGAAATGTTAGCAGCTTGTCAGGGTATTGAGTTCCTCCGTCCGCTCCATACCACAACACCTTTAGAGAAAGTATATGACCTTGTTCGTTCAGTGGTTAAGTAAGTCAAGCTGAATTATATCAAATATACTGCTTAGGAATAACACAGTCTCTCATTGAGGAATTATTTTTTTGTCTTTCTATTTTTCTTTTGACACAGACCCTGGATAAAAGATAGGTTTATGGCTGCAGACATTGAGACTGCTCATCGCCTTCTTATAGAACAGAAGGTAAATCTCATGTTTTGTTATAGGCAATAATGTAGGATCGATTTGTGTGTATATATGGCAAAAAAGCATGTTTATAAGCTTTAACCCTTGATAACTTTCACATTTCATAACCATTTCCATGAATTAATAAAGGGTTGCTTATGTAATAACTCCTAGTTTTAGATGTTCTAAGTTGCGTTTTTTTTTTGCTTCTTAAAAAAAGCAGCCGATTACCTTTTTACATCAAATAATTGTCATTGTTATGGAATTTGCCTTTTTCTTTACCCAGGTATGGAGCGTTGCTAAGCCATACATTGAGAAGTACTGCACAGGGCACGTCCCTGAATCGCGTCCAGCTTCCCCAACTGCATTCTCTCTAGATTCACCAGTGTCTCCTCAAAAACGGCTGCGACTGGAGTGACTGTTGATACACAGACAAATAAAAGGATACAAGCCATTGTTATTTACACACTGCTAATAAATGTCCTTGTACAAATGTGATTTAATTAACTAATCATACTAGGTAATTCTGTGGATCTTAACAGTAAACAATACACCCATTCACCAAACACTGTGTCTATTTGATTATTATTACTGCTAATATATGAAGGGGAGGCAGTAAGAACGTATACATGTATAGGCTTATAGTTTAGAGTCTGACAGACCCCACTGAATAGGACAACACACACTAAATCCAATACCTCTTCACCCCACATTAGAGTCTGATCCCCATTGATACTATTGTAGTGGAAAGAACACAGTCACACAGCACCATCTGATAAAATGTCTCTCTAGAGGAGCAAAGGTAATTGTAGAAATAGGGCTTAATCTGTATATTCGAAAACCTGAATGGGGTTTTCTTTAATGAAATTTATTTGTTTAGATCTTGCAGTGAAAAAAAATCCAATATTAATGCTGCAACTTAGCTGGTAAATTATTTTTGGCAGATTACTACTCCTGACGTGGGCTCAAATTTTGTTTACTGTTCTCTTCTGTGTTTCCAGTATGTGCAGGCTGCAATTGCTAAATCCACATCTGCACATTCATGTCTTTTCCTAAGACAGTTTACGTACTACCCGTAATTACTATGACTAGGGGTTGTTGGAAAAAAACGATTAAGTAAAACTCTTAAAAGAGCGGCATAGTGGTTAGGACGTTCGCCTCACAGCAGGAGGGTTCGGTTCCGGGTTCGATTCCCGGGCAAGGGGTCTTTCTGTGCGGAGTTTGTATGTTCTCACCGCGCTTGCGTGGGTTCACTCTGGGTATTCCGGTTTTCCCCCACAGTCCAAAAACATACACATTAGGTAAATCGGTGACTCGAAATTGCCTATACGAGTGTGTGTGTGTGGTTATTCGCCCATGTGTGGCCCTGCGATGGACTGGCGACCTGTCTATGGTGCCCCCCTGCCTTTTTCGCTGGGATTGGCTCCAGCAGAGGGAATTGGGGAAGCGGGTATAGAAGACGTATAATAAATGAATGAATAATTCTTAAAATGTTATGAATGTTTGTACATTAAATGTGTTTTTCTACCTTAACTCAAGTTACCCAGTTCTAGTTACACTCTGCAACCTAGAAAGGTCTCTAGGTTGATTTGGTGGTCTTGATTTGGTGGTACGTAAGGTACTTTCACATACCTTTTGTTTATTGTTCGTATAATTCGCAGCGATGTGCAGCGAGTGTTAAAGAAAGGAGTTTAGTGATGCACACAGCAGAGACGGCATGTCAGCCACAGCTGCTCGTTCCTACTAGGGACGCTGATCAGCTCTACAGCCCCTCCTTTCTTTCTGTCTTTCTGTCTTTCTTTCT
This sequence comes from Sisor rabdophorus, assembly GCA_026260075.1. NCBI lineage: Eukaryota > Metazoa > Chordata > Actinopteri > Siluriformes > Sisoridae > Sisor > Sisor rabdophorus. Next base: position 10,309,298 of record JAOTQW010000008.1, read on the forward strand.
TTCTTTTCCAAATTCAAAAGGATAGAACATAAGCTACCCAGGGTTATTTCATGAAATATAACTATAATCTGTTGTTTTTCTGCTGAAAAAAGGGAATCTTTTTTACATAAGGATACTGCAAACCACTCGGGTAAGTTTTCATCTGTTAAAAGTTTCTGTTTAACGCTTAAAGATTCTCCCTACTAACTCTTTTATTCACTTTCTGTTGTTACACGTTGATGAGAATTTATTTACATGCTTAATAAACGATATCTACTATTTAACACCCTTTTTGTTTCTTTCTGCCATGTATTAAAATGCATAACAAAATAAAATAATCCCAATAACTGTCTTATACCATTTGGCTTTAAATCAAATTCCTTTTCGTTTCACAGCAATGAGTGTAGACGAGGACACTCGTTGGCTCGAATGGGTCACCAAGCAGTTTGAGACTATTGCAGGAGAAGATAAAGAGATTGACCTGGAGGAGTTTAAAAAAGCTCTTAAAGTAAAAGAGGTGAGAGCTGATGATTAGTCTGCTAAGATTTTTTTTGTGAATGATCAGCTGTTCATAATCGATCAGTATTAATTGATCAGGTAGTTGGTTGCCAAGTGGTTCTTCATTGTTCATTCATTCATCTTCTATACCTGCTTTCGGGGTCATGGGGGTCTGCTGGAGCCTATCCCAGCGCACACTGGGCAAGAGACAGGGGTACACCCTGGACAGGACGCCAATCCTTTGCAGGGCCACACACACTTACATTCACTCCCATGAGCAGTTTCAAATAATCAATAAACCTAATGCACATGTTTTGGACTGTGGGAAGAAACCAACGCAAGGAGAACATGCAAAATCTGCACAGAAAGACCCCGAGCCTGGGATTTGAACCCAGGACCTTATTGTTGTGGATGTATTTAGATTGGGCTTTGTCGTTGCCTGAATATTATACAGCCCCTAAAACAGTATTAACAGATTTCTAAAATGCAAACATACATCTAAGATGTAAAGTAACAAAAATTATACATTATTATAATATTTTAATATATAAATTAGGTGATCTATTTTGTTTGTCTCGGCTTGATTTGTAGATCTCGGTAAAAATAGCGATATTTAAGCCAATAAAACTACACAATGTGTGGAACTAGGTATAGGGTTAATTATTGACTTCCTGGCCAGCTGATGATATTTGCTTGTGGAAAATATATGTAGGTATAAAGTTAAGTTTACGCATGGTACATTTTCATTATCCATTTTGTTTTGTTATAAGCATAGACTATACAAATACTGTAATAAAGATATTCCATACATACAAAAATTGATATTTAATGCTTTATAGAATTGTTTCTTTTAAAAAGACCACCTTGAACAAATGTATATGCACAAATAAATACACATGCAAATTTTTTGGTATTCCCCATGTGCCATTAAAACAGCTGTGACCTCTTAAGACAAGGACTAAAGGTGTGTTGTGGTATTTGGCACACGGTCTTGCCAAACTGAAGAGACCTGTTGATTAAAAGATAGGGTCTCTTTGGACGTTTGTTTGACTTCCGCATCTTACAAAAGCTTAATGAAAATAAGATCTAGTCACTGAAAATAAAACAAGTCAATAATGTGGGCTCTGTGTCAGGTTTCTTAAATTCTTCTTAAAAAAGTCAGTTGAACATAGTGCATTATCTTTGTGGACTGTGTCAGATACCAATACTTTTACTGACTGACCTCTCTTTCCTTTGCCACACATGCAAAAGGTCATCCACATTACGCAAAGAAAGCTTGATTTATTTGATCGAACCAGCACCTTGCCTAATTTCCTAATACTGATCTTTACATGCCCATTAAGGTTCTTTTAGAATTAAACATGATTGAGTATGCTGATTCAGGTATTCTGAGCTTTTCAGATCAACTACATTTACATTTACAGCATTTAGCAGACGCTCTTATTCAGAGCGACGTACAAAAGTGCTTCAAAATTGATAGATTAACATTTCAGCTCAGTACCAACTTCATACAAGTAACACCCTATAAGGTCTGACCCAGTCATCTAGGGATCTTGCATCATGTCTAAATTTCTTATCAATTGCACATTTTTTCAGCTTCTTAGAAGTCTAAAAACTACTAAGTAATATAGTTGACAAGTGTTCATTCATTTATTCATCTTTTATATCCGCTTGTTCCTTAACTCGGGGTCACAGGGTTTGCTGGAGCCTATCAGAGCGCACAGAAGGCTTGGGTCACTTATAAATTTCACTATATCTGATCTATAATTTGTGTGAATTTCAATAAAGTGGCTTTTGAATCAGAATTAAGCAAGCTTGGAACTTAAAAACTCACCTGCTGATCTTGTTCTCTTGGCCATTTATTTGGCAGTCTTTTTTTGCAGAGAGGTTCTTTGCACTTTTTGACTCAGATGGCAGTGGCACTATAAGTCTTGATGAGCTGCTGAAGGCTTTGAACCTTCTTATTCATGGCAATGAGACTGATAAGTTACGCTTCCTCTTTCAGGTCTATGATGTGGATGGTAAGTTACAATCTTTCTTCAATGTGAAAAACATAGGTATGTGTAATACAAAAGTATTAGGACACCTGACTAACATTATGATTTTTTTTCATGAACATCCTATTCCAGGTTTAATCTTATTCCTATAATTACCCTGCACACTTCTGGATCGAGTATAGTTTTGAGCAGTGCTGGGCTTTTATTGGGGACTTACCAGACGTATACAGCTCTTAATTTCACCACTATCAAGTCACGATTATAGAAACCATTAATGTTATACAAAAATGGAATGTAACATGGTATTGTGGCATTACAGAGAGAGGGAGAAAATGAGAGAGAGACTAATTTTTTTTTGCGAATTAAGGATGAAAACCATTTTTATTAAAGTTCGAAACCCTGATAAGATTCCAAACCTCTACATCACAACCACAACTGTACCACATACACCTGGAGCAGTTTAGAATCAATATTTGTTAATATTATGATAATCACAGAAACATTAAAATTAACTTTTGCCTCATGTCTAAAATATAATACATTTAAAGAATGTAATTCAGTGTTACCGTCGTTGGCACTGGTCTGATAATGGCAACCAAACTATTTTCCTTAGGATTCAAGGTTTGCAGAACAATTCTCACAATTTCTAACTTTTCTTGGAAAGGTCCACCTTTAAAAATTATTTTAACGTATGTTTAAAACAAAGTTAGTTTTTCCTTCTCCATCAGCTATTGTGGGTGAAAAAAAAAAATCCAATTTAACATTTGTTTTGCTAGGCTGTAAGAGTTTCACTCTGATCAACCAATCAAAGTTTTAAAAATGGCTGACATTATTGTGGGCTAGCTAGCTGGTGCTAACCAATTAGCAACCTGCCACTGCTAGTATAATTTGAGTAACATGGGCCAGCAGTACTGATTCTGAAGGCCCTATACACAGATAAAAAACATAAAACACAAATTACTACTTTTACAGGAAGTGGTTCTATAGATCCTGATGAGTTGCGAACAGTGCTGAAATCCTGTTTAAGGGAAAGTGCCATCTCCCTCCCAGAAGAGAAATTGGATGATCTGACATTAGCCTTGTTTGAGTCAGCTGATAAAGATAACAGCGGCTCCATTACATTTGAGGAGCTAAAAGCAGAGCTTGAGAACTTTCCAGAGGTCATGGAGAACCTCACCATCAGGTATCAGCTAACATTTGAGAAATGAAGAGTTATTTTAGAAACTATACCAATATTAATGTCTTTGTTGTTCATGTTGTCTAAATTGCTTTAGTGCTGCTAACTGGTTAAAACCTCCTGATGTGGAACAGAAGAAAAGAAAGACGCCCCGCTATTTGACCCGTGCATATTGGCACAACAATAGTCGAAAACTGTTCTTCCTCTGCCTGTACACCTTCATCAACATTCTCCTCTTCATCATAGCTATGCTGCAGCATGCTTCCGGTGGACCATGGTTTATGTTAGCAAAAGGGTGCGGAATATGCCTTAACCTTAACTGCACTTTTATAATGGTGAGCATCACACATTCAAAAAGCTGTTGGAATAATTGACCCATTTATAATTATAGCTAGATATATTACAGCTAGATTGGTGCTACTTACAGGTGCTGATGCTACGCCGCTGTCTCACATGGCTGCGAGCAACCTGGGTTGTAAAAGTCTTTCCTTTGGACCAAAATATCCTTCTGCATCAGATAGTGGGTTATGCCATTCTCATCTTTACTCTGGTGCACACAATGGCCCATGTCATAAACTTTGGTAACCGCATTTGTTTGAGTTTCTTTTGTGGCATATTCTGGAAATAAAGAATTAGATTTGTATCTGTTATTTAATACACGCACCAACTCTATTTATTAAAATATGTGTGGTTTATTCTTATAACATTTTTTAATAGTATTACTGACAATAAGTAGTTCTGATATTATCTTAAAAGAAATATCTGTAGACATAAAGGTATATTTTGAGATGCAAAAATGGCCACCATTTTCATTAAATATGTGTAAACAGAGTATATGTGTAATTATTTTTATTTCCCACTTTCCAGTCTTTCTATCACGTGCAGATAAAGGATATAAGTTGTGGGAATATCTGTTCACCACACGCCCGGGTATTGGATGGGTAAAAGGCACTGCATCTATAACTGGAGTTGTGCTGCAAGTCATCATCTGTCTAATGGTGGTTTGTTCCAGCACATTTGTCAGACGCAGTGGTCATTTTGAGGTATGATGATCTCATTTGTATTTCCTTTAATATGTAAAAAAAAACCTGTAGAGATTTTAATAAACAATGCCATTAAATGAAATACGTTCCAAATATGCCTTGGCATCTGCTTAAAAAAATCACTTTAAATATTCTGAAAGAATACACTTTAGGTTGCAATTAATGACTTTATCTGTGAATAAATTATTGTTACATGATTGCACTTCAATAACTACTGTACATGGCCAAAAGTTTAGGGAAACCTTACCAACACACCCACATAATTGTCTTCTTTGAAAAACCGCCTCAAGAAGCACACCATCCCCCTATATAATGGAGACTATTTTCAAAATGTTGAGATTGTTATTGTTGTTTACCAGTAAAGGTCTCACTAATGTTATTCATTTGTCATTTAAAGATTTTATTGACTGATATGAAATATTTATTAACAAAACGCTCAAAATCTATGCTTATTTTGACCATATTTTTAAAGAGATTGTAAAAAGGTGTAAAGAGAGTAAAGGATAAATACTATGGGATAATCAGCTTTTAAAATTAAGTCTCTTTAAAGAAAAAAGGGGCCAACAAGACTGCACAGGCAGCCGTCCAGTGTACAGTTCAGTGAGAGACAGCAGACTTTGCCCAGAACAATAGAATGCTAAGCAACAGGGAACTTCCTAGAACCATTCGCTAACCAAACTTTTGTAGTTTCTGTTGTCAAAGTTATTAATTGGAGACCCTGAGAGTTTTTCCAGCTGCCTACCGAGGTCTTAAAATTAAAACAAGACTGGATTATATGCCCTGTAAACAGTACCCTCTCTGCTCTCTAATATAGAGTGCCTCATATGGGGACTTCTAAAGTTTTTTTTTTTTTTTAAATGTGGCAAGCAGAGGTGTATAAAGACCCCGAAATTAAAAGTATAGTTATATTAAAATCACCATTTAGAACAGGGATTGCCAAACTCTGAGCACCAAGAACTAGTCTGGTGTTCCCTGTTTTAATATTTTAGGCAATTAAAACTGTTTTGTTACAGCATACTATTTTGTGCAAATTATATATACAGTATGTCACAGTAAAATGTGAAAACACTGAAAAAAAAAGTCTTCTACCATGTAAATAGTGTATGTGCAGCTTGTGTAACAGTGTAACTTTGCTGTCCTAACAACCTCAACACAGCGATTGATGCCCAAACCCCTGGCAACGAAAATGAGTACACCCCTAAACGGAAATGTCCAAATTTACATTACACTTACAGCATTTGGCAGACAATTAGGGGTTGAGGGCCTTGCTCAGGAGCACACAGTGGTGGCTCTGTGGTGCTGAGAATCAAACCCTGTGCTTTCTCGTATCAGTCCAACACCTTAACCACTGGGCCACCCCTTCACCCTTCTGCAGAAGCAATCAATGAATTCATTGGATTCCCAACTGCTCAAAAAGTCTCTCAAGGATATAAGGGACAAGATTATGGACTCACACCAGCCTTATGAACAGTTTGGAATTTATTTGCAAATGAAAGAAAAACACAAAATATTCCTTGATCTTCAATCAAGATTTGCCATTGTGGATTTAGCCCAAAACTACACATGAAGGTCTGGTCAATGATCTTAAGTCAGCTTGGGCCATAGTCATCAGCAAAACAATTGGTGAACGCATTATGAACAACTGAAATCCTGCAGCTCCAAAATTGATGAGATTAAAGCCATGGTATTTGGCATCAAGTTAACTTGCTGTTTTTGGAGGAGGAGGAATGCTGTCTTTTTTTGTAATGACTGCATGCTCTGATGAGCTTGTCTTGAATGCATTGTATGCCCGGTGTATTTCTGAATGAAGCTTTGGAGTTGAAACTTTTTTGGGTTGAGTTTACTGACCTAATGAAAATCAGAGGAACCAGAAAAACACAAATTAAAATTATTGATTGAATTTAAACCCTGTTAATTTTGGAAATGGTGGCTTAGTGGTTAACGTTTTGGGTGGTTACCCGAAAGACCAAGGTTTTATTCCCAGCACCCCCAAGCCACCATTGTGGGTCCCTTAACATATATATACAATATATATTTAAGTTGATAAGGGCGCCTCACTGCAAGAAGTTTCTGGGTTCCCAAAGGGTCTTTCTGTGCGGAGTGTGCATGTTTGCATGTTTCCTCCCACATTTTAAAAAATTGTACATTAAGTTAATCTGTGATTCTGAATTGCCATAGGTGTTAATGTGAGTGTGGTTGTTTGTCTATGTATGAACCTGTAATGGACTGGCGACCTGTCCAGAGTGTATCCTTTCACCCTATGATTTTTTAAAATACTGATAGATCAAACTATTTCTGCTTATTTCAAATATTCCATTTTATGCATATTTAGGTGTTCTACTGGTCTCATCTGTCTTATATTTGGGTTTGGGTACTGCTCATAGTCCACTGTGCCAATTTCTGGAAGTGGTTTGTGGCACCTGGTGTAATCTTTCTTGTGGAGAAGATAGTTGGCATGGCAGTGTCTCGCATGGCAGCCCTGTATATTGTTGAGGTCAACTTGCTCCCATCTAAGGTACTAACATTATTAAATGTTTCATATTCAATATTCAATAATTTATTGTTCAGTTTTATATATTGATGCTTTGTGGAACATGTGTGTTTATATCGGGGAAACTTGTAACCTTTTTAGACATATATCAGAATTTCAGCCTGCATTTTTTGTGTTTTGATATATGTTTTGTTTCTGTTCTTACTTTTGTTGAACAACAAAGGTGACACATCTAGTGCTTAAGCGGCCACCTTTCTTTCAATTTAAACCTGGCGACTATGTCTACATCAACATCCCAGTCATAGCTAAGTATGAGTGGCACCCTTTTACAATTAGCAGTGCACCAGAGCAACAAGGTATGGCCTATTGCATGTATCTACTGCACACTGAAAAGCCAAATACAGGTTAAAGTTTTCAATTTTATAGTATGAGCTAATGCATTTGTAATTCATATTTATTAAAGACACAATGTGGCTTCACGTGCGCTCAATGGGCCAATGGACAAATCGGCTATATGAGTATTTTCGCCAACCTGAGAACCAAGCTGTCAACAACAAGAGACTTACTGCCAGCCTGAGGGATCGACGACACCATGCACGGACTCAGGTAAAGACATCCTGACACTTGTTACACTGTTAAATGTGCAAGTCAGGATACTATGCTTTTAGTCTAGCTGGTTGTCTGCATTTTACTTAAAACAGCCAAGATTATCATAATTGGTCTCTTTCAATTCCACGCTGAATGCAGGATGAGCTGTTTAAATCTGTATGCTGTGGTAAAACTGTTGCATCTAATGAGGATACTGCCATTGAGCTAACTCTGTATCGCAAGAAAGGACTGCAGCAGAGTTCTCAAAAACCAATTTCAGACGTTGGAGTGCAAGTAGATTTGGGAGATGGGCTATCAGGCACTAAAGAGGTATGTACATATTTATTTCACTGATATTTTTTCAATGTTACCTAAAGGGCTGCAATTCTTTTAGATATTTCTGACTATGAATCTGTACTATTTTACAGATCTCTGCTAAACTGAGTGAAAATCATCGATATTGTAACATCAAGGTCAGTAAAAATTACTTGGTG
>JAOTQW010000008.1:10332702-10352252 GCA_026260075.1 Sisor rabdophorus
TTCGAACCCAGGACCTTCTTGTTGTGAGGCGACGGTGCTAACCACTGCGCCACCGAGCCGCGATATTTTCAGATAATTTTTGTAAAAACAAATTCCATATTCTACCTTTATATGGCATTTGTTTGTACAATAACTGCGTTAGCTCATTCATCATCCACCTATATTCGCTTGTTAAATCTATAACGATGACTACATGATGTCTGTTTCAGAAAAAAAAATACGTATCACTTATTATACTTGGCTATAATAAACGTAAGACACGTTTCTCCTAGACACCCATGCGCGTGTCCCTTAAATCGATGCGCTCTGTTTTCGTTTGGTTTGCCTGGCACAATTATGTAGCGTCTTAGCTCGACTGAAATGCCTGGCTACGTCAAGATGTCTACAAGCCCATAAGCTAGTTATCTAACCTTTTATTATTTTCTTTCATCGAGTCGTGTAAAATTTGAAGTCGTCAACATGGTCTGGTCGTTTCGTTTTAGATGAGATAAATGTTACCTGGTGACTATGTGCGACGGTGTATGACATCGTTATTATATACTTAAAAACGCAATTGTCAATTCTGGTTGGCTTGTAATAGCAAACAGACTGCTAGCTAACAGAGTTAGCTAGCAGGCTAGCTAGCAAGTTTGGAGCTACGCCTTCGATGACATTTTCACTGAAAAAAAGGCAAGAAAACAGGTATTGACAAACAATTTACCTCTTTCTTTTGTCTTTTTTTTTGTTTTTACAAGTTAACGTGAAACTATCTATTTTTACCCGCAATGCCTGTACATTATATTGTTCATTTCTTTTTTTCATTAAAAAGCAGCGTCTGTGCCTGGTTGCTAGCGTAGCTCATCTTGTTAGCTAACTACCTATATTTCTATATTTGGGGTGGCTCTCTAGTGACTAGCGCACGTTATTGTTATCCAGATTCAGATTCAAAATATTACATTTTGTTATGTTTTTTGTGTGTCATCTTAACAAAAAGGCAACTGGGTTAGTCCGCACTATACGGCGAGAGCATTCTTAGTGTAATCAAATTTGACGCAGTTTCAGGCCAGGCTACGTGGCTAGGTCCTAATTCATCCCCATTATAGAGCTACAGCCTCGTAGATGTATGTACAGGTGTTGCATACGCATCTGGACGAACATCTGATTTCCGTGCTGCCACCATGTCCGTTTGTCAGAATGCTTTCGTGAATTGACATCATTGAAAGTCTCAAGTCAGTTACTGATCTGGGCTGCTGATCATTAAGTCTTTTGTTGTAGATGTTTTGTTAGTAAGTGTAAGCAAGTAACGCACCGCAGGCCAAAAGTATGTGGACACTTGTGCCTGTTCTATATCCCATTGGATGAATCCCTTATTAAGCTTTATCCATCTCCAAATAAAGGTTTCCACTAGATTGTCAAGTGTGTCAGTTACAATAGTATAAGTGTGATTTGCGTTAATGTAGGAGAAGAAGAGTTCTGGGGTGTAGTCGGCATCAGGGCTCATCAGTTCACCTACTTTAACAAAGCACACTGTATTTCTATAAACCTCTTTGTGTACAGTGGTACTTATGCTGGAACAGGTGTAGGCCTCGTAGCTTTTTCCCAACGGTGTCCAGTGCTGATGCCCCCCAACAAACTTAAAAAATAAAAAGATACTGGTTTTAAACTGGCCACAGAACCTTGCTGGTCTTGAATCGCATTCACCACAGACCAGTTTTAGACAAAATTACAGAATTAAAATATCAGTGGTTGAGAAGCAAGCAATGTTCGTATTCAGTCAGTCATTTATTCATCATCTGCTTGAGACTATCCAGTACACACAGGGTGTCCGTCGCAGGGCCACACACAGACAAACAACACACACTCAATCTAATTTAGAATCACGATTACATGTGTACTTTTTTACTTGTAAAAACATGTACCCAATGTACATGTTTTTAGACTGTGGGAAGTAAACCTACACAGGGAGAACATGCAAACTCGGCACAAAAAGACCCCTTGCACAGGAATCGATCAGGGACCTTCTTGCTCTGAGCTGACGGTGCTAACCTCACTGCACTGCCCCAGTGCCACTGCACTGCCCCAGCAATGTTCTCCTTACTATTAAGTCGAACTAGAAAGTATTGTTAAAAAAAACATGGAACATGAGGGGATAGCAAGAAATAGACCTGGGATGGGTAGAAGCTCCAACCAAAAAAAAAAAAAGAAGTATTGGTGGCAGTAGTTGAGGTAGGGCCTCTATATAGGTGTTGGTATTTATTTTTTCCATATAGGCTAGCATATTTAGGAGTTTGTGCCTCTGTGTATTCTTATTTTTTGATTGCTTTTGAAAAGAAAAAACAAAAAAATGTTCGGTGAGGTTACAGTGGGGAAATATAAAGAAGGTTAGACTAGTTAAGTGTAATTTTTTTTCTGTTCATGACGTACGCATGGACTTTTTATGCAGATGATTTTTACATGCTAAATTTTTTTTTGTCCCCCACCAGTATGCATGACCTAAATGCTGCTGAGTAGAAACTGATCGTGCTAAAGGAAAGGCCAAGCCGGACTTAGCCTGCTATAGAGATAGACAGCGACTGAACGATGGCTGCACAGAACAGAAATGCAGTGTTGGTCTTATTGGGGCGAGAGCGTGGAGCTCGGATGTTGGGATCCCAGCGTATTCTGCAGCAGCTTGTGGAGGACAGGACTCGCTGGATGAAATTGCAGAGTCAGGTATTTCTACCGCTCAAGACTGCTGTTGTGTGCAGTGTCATGGATGATAAACATAAATGATCTAATGCACAGCCAACACAATTACATTTCTTCTGTTTTCAACAGAAAGTGGAACTGCCTGATAATCCTCGCTCAACCTTCTTGCTGGCCTTCAGCCCAGACAGGTAAGTAGTGGATATTGTTAGTTATATTGCATGCTGATTAGTGCACAGTAATACATGTCCTCTATAATGCTGCTCTTAGGAATCTTATGGCTTCCACTCATGTCAACCATAACATTTACATCACTGATGTAAAAACGGGAAAGTGCCTGCACTCTTTGGTGGGTCATCGACGGACCCCATGGTGTTTGACTTTCCATCCAACAATTGCGGGCTTGGTGGCCTCAGGGTGCCTTGATGGAGAAGTGCGCATCTGGGACCTACATGTATGTATCTGTGTTTTAACATGCACCAGTTTTCGATTTAATAACAGTCCTGCCTGTTTTTTAAACCTTATTGCAACTAAGTAGTATAGCAATAGCGTTTTGAAAGTTAGAGAAGAAAAATAGAGTTAGTATGCTCTAAGAGCACAGTTTTCCATATTTGGTCCTGAAGAGTCCTCCTCAGCTCTAAAATACCAAATTAAACTCAGTAAAAATAGTTAGTAAAATGATAAGTTAGGGGAAAAAAAGTAAAAATTATGTAAGGTAGTACCTCAGCACAAAGGCTTTCTAGCTGATCATCTCATTTATTTGATGTGCCACAATGGATAATTTTAGGATATCAGGGCATCAGACCTCACCAAATGATTTAATTCTTGCAATGATAATAATGTCAATCAAGATCTTTGACATTCACAATAACTTTATTCTCCACCCCACTATACTATATCTACAAAAAAGTGTGACTGTTTTTTTGTGGGCTTTTTGTATTTGCTCAGTTTTTTTGTGTGTAAAATTGTTACAATAGTGTTATTAATTTTTAATCTTTTTGTGTTAATGTATGCTGTTTTGGATGTGCAGGGTGGTAGTGAGAGCTGGTTTACAGAGGGAAACATAGCCATTGCTAGCCTGGCTTTTCACCCTACAGCCCAACTGCTGCTTATTGCCACAAACAATGAGCTACATTTCTGGGACTGGAGTCGTCCTGAGCCATTCGCTGTGGTCAAGACTGGCAGTGAGACAGAGCGTGTCAGGTAGGAAGTTGTACTTTGGGTATGTCTCCAAATTTTACCTTGTCCTTTGGTAATAATTCCTTAACATTCACATTTCATTCCAGGCTTGTAAGGTTTGATCCTCTTGGACATAATCTGCTGACAGCTATCGTGAACCCAACCAACCAACAGGTGCAAAATTTAGTTTTTCAGATTTTACATGCTTTTGAAACAAGCATTTTATAGAAGTTAATGGTTAGGTGTCATTGATTATTTTCTGCATATGCACCATTTGCATATATAATTGTAAAGCAGTTAATTTTAGCAGAAAGTTGAAAGTGTTATCCAGAGCCTTCTTTTTTTTGCTGTAGAATGATGAAGACTCTGAGGTTCCGATTGACAGCATGGAAATGGCTCTTTTTCGCCAGCGGTCTGTGCTCCGTTCTCCTCCAGTTCGGCGCACTCCAATTTTGCACAACTTTCTACACATCCTGTCATCTCGCTCCTCCAGCGGAACAGAACCACGTGAGCCTCCTTCCAGTATGCCCCTGTTTCAGTATCCTGGCCGGGGTGAGCTAGCTGATCGGCCTCCTCAGCAGAACTGCACTCAGCACCTTGGGCTTGGTTGTCTATGCAGTCGCTGTGCTGCCACGTCTCGAAACATTCAAAATTCTTCTGCTTTGCAGACCACAGACTCCACCCATCACTCTCATCCGCACCCACAGCCTCCCAACCAATCACGTCCTTCCGCTGACAGACCCTCTGCCTTTAGCAGCGTACATAGTGGAGCTGCAGGGGGCTCACTGCACAGAGCACTGTCATCTCTCAGAACTAGCTTGTCTTTTGGTGGCACTCCAGATACCTCTGTTCGATTAGCAGGGGGTGATTGGTCCAGTAATTTGATAGGCACTAATTCTGGGGCTACGCTAGGTGAGGGAGCAGTCAGCATTGTTGGAAGGGGGATTGTGCCACCTCCTAGGACCAGCTCCTCATCTGTGAGTTTCCACTCAGGTCTACATAGGTACCCTGACAGTTCTTCCACCTCTTCTTCTTTGCCCATCTATACATCGGCCACCGAGGGTCGTGGTCTGGGACTCCCTGGCACTGACCCCAGGCAGGGCAGAGCCAGTGACAGAACCAGTAGTGGGCATCACCCTTTTTATGATAATTCCCAGCAAAATAACCCAGCTTCCATCCGCAATGCGCTTCAGTGCAACCTGAGCCGCTACTTTATAGAATATGAGCGCATGCAGGATATTGAGCGAGCAGGTTCTAGTCAGCAAACAGGCACACAGGGGCCCATGCAGGACCTGCTGTCCAGCAATGTAGACTCAGAAAGAGCGGGGCCTTCACATCGGAGCTCTGCCTATGTTGGGGATGGGACCAGCAGTTCAAACCTGCAGCACAACCACCCTAACTGCTGCCGCTCATGTCACAATCTTCTTAGTTTTAATCATGAAACCCAGCGTTGGGAGCGCTCAAGCCAAGCTTCCTCTGCCTCAACTCAGGAGGGACCACACTGGCAAATGCCTGTGCCTGCCTTTGAGGTGCCTGCACAGAGTTCAAGAGAAGAATCCCATACTACAGAGGAGGGGCAGCAGCAGCCTCTGCAGGGCCAACAGCCTATGGGTCTGGCGTATAATCAGGACACTGGACAATGGGAGAGGGTGTATCCACAGGCTGCAACCAACCCTTCCACTGAAGCAGCACAAGAAGCCTTAAACCCAGATGGGCCCGTAGACAATACTGACGAGGATTCGCTCAGAAGGTTCGATAACTTAATGAAAATCTTTTTAGGAAAAAATCTAGCAATTCTAGTTTTATCAACCCCAATCCTAAATACATTTAGACGATTAGCTGTTTGAATGAACAGCTTTCTTTCTGTTGGAGATAAAATGGGTTTAAAAAGAAATTGTCAAATTTTTAATAAAATGTTGGTGTTTTTAGTAATTGGAAAATGCAGTTATACCTAAAATAATACATTGATCAGGGCTAGTGCATGTGCAGGGTGAGTTCCAGCTCAGTTACACATTGTCTGTATTTTTAGGAGACTTTTGGAGTCATCTCTGTTTCCTTTCTCACGGTACGACGTGTCTGGTTCCCGTGACCATCCTATTTATCCAGATCCTGCCAGGTATCTACGTTTGTTTTAAGTTCAGTTTTTAAATAAATGTAGTTATTTTTTGCAGGTAACAAATGTCTTTATTTTTGCAGGTTGTCTCCAGCTGCATATTATGCCCAGAGAATGATTCAGTATCTGTCCAGGAGAGAAAGTATTCGCCAGCGTTCCCTACAGAATCGCCTGCGCACTCTATCCACATCCTCTGATAACCAAGCTGGCAACCCTTCAGCCACACCAGCCGAAGGAAGTGATGCAGACTACGAAGACATAGAGTAAGTTTTATAGTAGGGTTTAGTTCTGCAGTGAACATTGTCTACATGTATAAACTCAATAAATGCATTATTGTAATTGAAAAAAAAAGCTAAAATTTTTTTTTTCTTTATACACAAAGTAAAGGTGGTCTGTTTCAAACCATTCATAGATCTGAATAGATTTGAACATTGCCTCTGTCTGGAATGGCATAATGCTTATGTACCACATTTCACATTCCAACGATTAAACTAGTATGTTTTGTTTCGTATGATTACAGCTAGTATGAACTCTTGTCCTATGTAAAAATAATTTGTGCATAGCATTAATTATATATGCTATTAAAATGCATGTATACATGTTTCTTTACAGGGAGCCTGGAGACCGGACAAGACACAGAATGCCTCGCAATGCACGAATGTCTGCACCTTCCCTTGGTCGCTTTGTGCCACGGTTAGTAATTGTGCATTCCTAGACACTGTTCCTGTTTCCTGCTTACTTTATTAGCCTCAAATATGTAATCTTGTTAATCTTTGCTATAAAGCTTACATTGATTCATGTCTTTTCTGTGTTCTGTTAAGTGGCTTAATGTTTTTTGTTTTTTTTTAATATAAAGACGGTTTCTGTTGCCTGAATATCTTCCTTATGCTGGTATTTTCCATGAGAGGGGTCAGTCAGGTCTCGCAACCCACTCCTCAATTAACAGAGTATTAGCAGGTATGTGTTTTGACAAAATATTGTTGTATATCACAAAAGTATTATTCCTTGTAAATACAACTAAATTTATTTCCAGGGGCTTCAATAGGTGATGGACAGTCTGCTGTTGCCAGTAACATCGCTAATACAACCTACAGGCTGCAGTGGTGGGATTTTACCAAATTTGACCTGCCTGAGATCAGCAATGGTAATGTGCAATAAAAGCTGTAATTACTGTTTTTGTCATACATGTTTATTGTATTATTGATTTATTTATCTATTTGGGAGGGAGGGCTGATTCATATTCTCATTATATACGTGTTGTATTCGAACTACTCTAGCTTCTGTGAATGTGCTGGTCCCACACTGCAAGATTTATAATGATGCCAGCTGCGATATATCAGCTGATGGACAGCTCCTGGCTGTTTTTATACCCAGCAGCCAGCGGGGCTTTCCAGATGAGGGCATTCTTGCTGTTTACTCTCTTGCTCCTCACAACCTAGGAGAGATGCTTTATACCAAGCGATTCGGTAAAATACACCAGGAAATTGTAGTTTGGTCATGAAGACAATATTTACTTTTTTAAGAATTTGTGTAACTATTTACTTCAGTGCAAGTTACTTATGATGTCTAATCGATTCTTGTAAAATACTCAGGTCCCAATGCCATTTCTGTAAGTCTGTCTCCAATGGGCTGCTATGTAATGGTGGGCCTGGCATCACGGAGGATTTTGCTTCATCCCACCACTGACCACATGGTAGCGCAAGTGTTCCGTCTGCAGCAGCCACATGGAGGCGAAACATCGATTAGAGTAAGCAGTGTGCTAGAACTGGGCAACCCATTTCTGGTGGGGCTTTTTTTTTTCTTGCTGTTGTAACACTGGTTTCTGACTTTTGTAGATGGTGTATAATGTAGTGTACCCCATGGCTCCAGACCAACGTAGGCACGTGAGCATTAACTCAGCACGCTGGCTTCCTGAACCTGGTATGGGTTTGGCATATGGGACCAGCAAAGGAGACCTAGTCATCTGCAGACCAGTGTAAGTATCTGGTAGCCTAAATATATATAGGTAGCCTGTACAATCTTGTAGCTGCTTTACTGCTGTCTGTTGCAGTTACGTTCTACAGTCGTTATAGTCTTGTGTTTTTCAGTGATTACCGTAACGAAGGAGACGGCAGCACTGATCAGATATCTGATCCTTTGTTCACTGCCAGCAGCAGCAGCAGTAGCAGTCGGACACGAGGAGTGGAACGGTCAGGATCAGAAAGACCTCTGCAAATAATTTTTGATACAACATATAGATGATTTTTTTTTTTATGTTTTCTTATAATTATCATTTAACACTTCAATTCAGGACAAGCAGATCTGGCTGGCGTTTGGACAGGGACATGGGATTAATGAGCGCTATTGGCTTGCAGCCCCGTCAGCCTGCCCCCTCAGTGACCTCGCAGGGCACACAGACCCCTGTGGTGCACCTACAGAATGCAGAGACACAAACGGAGAGAGAGCTGCCCTTTCCGAGTGCATTTCAAACCAACCAAGCACTTCAACATTGTAAGAGACGTGTACATAACCTACTATAGTGCCTCCCATGAGTTTAAGTTTGTATTACATTGACATTTGGCTATTTAATAGACTGCTTTCTTAGTTTGCTTATGATTTTATAGCACATGCTGTCTTGCTTATTGTACTACAGCCTTCAAGACGTTTAATGCACTTTAAATATTTTTGAAACACTTATCCAAGGGGTTAATGTTTGGTGAATTACGAAAACTTTTTTCCAGTGCCTGGAACCAGTGCAATGCAGACTACCAGCACAGAGACACTCCCACACACTGAACCACCAGAAACAGAGGCTCAAGGAGCTTCTTCTAACGATTCTAGCACCCACACTGACTCCCTGAACACCAGCCACGGTACCTGTCGTTTTAACTGTTTGTGTTTTTGTCATTGCCTTTTCAAGTTCTCTAGTTCTTCCCAAACCGCTAATGATTTAAGAGTCTCACACACAGGCTTGAGAATGATCAAACCAGCCCACCACCATTTTTTGTATGCCTGAGCAGTCCGTGCGTAGCTTTTACTGCAGGTCTACGCATACATAAACATATAAACTTAAACGTTTATAGAAAAGGGGCATTTATAGAAAATGGCACATAGGCTCATTACAATGGATTTAAAGTAAAAACAATTTAATAATTAATCTTATTATTAGCCGTTAATTAATGCCAGACCAGAAGGTCCTGGGTTCAATTCTTGGACAAAGGGTATTTCTGTGTGGAGTTTGCATGTTCTCCCTGCACTTACTGGGTAGTCTGGTTTCCTCCCACAGTCCAAAAACACGTACATTAGCTTGATTGGTTACTCTAAATTGCCCATAGGAGTGTGTGTATGGCCCTTTAATGGTCTGGTGACTTGTCCTCGGTGTACCCAGGAGCCTTTCGCCCTTAGAAAGCTGGGATTGACTCAAGCAGACCCCCGTTACCCCGAATTAGGGAATACTCGGGTATAGAAGATGAATAAATAATGCCGGAGGCAGATATCCCTTCTCTCAAATTATTCTCCTAACCAGTTATTATTTCATTTCAGGTGAATCCCAGCCAGATTCTGGCTCAGGCGAAGATGCTCTTTCCCGGATTCGGCGTTTGATGGCTGAAGGTGGAATGACTGCTGTGGTTCAGAGGGAGCGCAGCACCACCATGGCCTCTATGGGAGGCTTTGGTAACAACATAGTGGTGAGCCATAGGATTCATCGTGGTTCCCAGACACCAGCTGGAGCAGCACAGGCGAGTGAACAAGCACCTTCAGGGGAAAACAGCCCTAACTCCAGATCAAACATGCTCACTTCTGACACTGCAGACAATCCCGCATCCACAGAAACTCGTAGTGGCCCTGCCGATGGTCCCTCTGGGTCTGTGTCTTTCTTCTCAGCCCTTAATGCAGTAGTGACCGATGCCCCAGCCATGGACAATCAGATGGGGGAAGGACAGAACGAAGAACATGATTCACCATCTAGGAGTGGGTACTTGACTAATATTAGTAACAACAACAACAGCAACAACAATGATAGTAGCACCAGAAATTACCCTGATGACCTGTACAGCAGATAGTGCTTCCTGTCACTGGCCTACATGTCTGACTCTGGAGCAGATTGCTTTTGATGTGGCAAGACATAAACAGTTCTCTAACAGAGTAAACCCCTGAGGTGAACGTGTGTGCCTGTGTTTTGCCTCCTTCTGCTTTGGCCTTATGTGCAGAAGAAAGAGTGCCAAATTTCCACTCTGTCTCTTGTCGGCAGAAACAGCAGCCTGTCTGCAAATACAGTGAACGTCTTCATGGAAAGCCATCGTTATTGCACTTGGTTCTTGCACTTCGGCTGTAATTTTGCTTCCTTTGAAACATGTCTCAGACTTTTCCATCACCAATAAGGACTTCTACTTGAGTCAATCTTTTAGGGGGCTACAAAGCGAATGTGGTTTGGTTTACTTCTCCCTTAGCAGCTGTTGCTGTGGTCATTCAAGTTTTAGGCACAGCGGCAAAAAAGGTGCGCATGAGTCAAGTGTTCATTTCAGGGGATTTTCAGTTCAGCCTGAGGAATTGGAGAATCGTTGAAAGGACATACAGTATCTGTTAATTTAATAATAATCATCTTTACTGTTTGTTTGCGGGAGAGATTGTAATTGCAGCAGTATGATGCACCCAAATGCTCCATAGTTTCCTCTACTATGAAAAGACTATGGTGGGTGTAAAGTAACCCAGGTGTTCTCACAAAGCGTTTTAGGATGATGGCTTTTAAGTTTTTTCTATTGGCATACATTTTATTTTAAGTGATTAAGTTAATCATCAGTCCGACATTTCTTTTACACTATCCAAAATGGCCAATAAATAAAGCTTTCTCCACACAGATATGCTGTAACTGCATTCGTTCTAGAGGAGCACCAGGTCAGTTTAATCAGGCTCGGTTCCCTTGAAACATGCTGCTTGTACTCGTACCCGTGTTCAGTCTACGATGTTCTCAGTTTGTTTTTTCAGTGCCATCGGTCGCAGCATGCGTGTGCCACCTACAGTGCAGCTAGTGTCTTGATTGCACTAAACACCCTAGTGTCTCTCCAGGCTTTCTCTCTGGGGAATGACTGTTAAGACATATCCCCCAAAACAAGCTTGGGTAAAAAATTATACTTGAATTACGTGTAGTAGAATATCTTTAAGAAGCTGGCTGGTTGTTGTGTTAAGAAAAAAAAAGAAGAAAAGACAAATGCGCCTTGAACCAGCAAATGGAACTTGACCTGCATTAAAACACTTAATCACTGAACAGAGGGCATGTGCTTGCGCATGCGTGTACTACTGTGCATGAGATTGTATCACAGGATAGTTTAGCGTTTCCAATCAAGAAAATGACTTGAAAGCTGAACATGCTTGTTTTTTTAGGTAGCTGTGTTTACTCTAAAGCTTCAAAAGCTTTGCATACTTTTCCAGTCGTCTCTGCTCTGCACAGGTGTGGAACTCGAACTCTTGTGAGTAACACAGACTCAGCATCGAGGTAGGCCTTCCCAGTTTCTCAGTGCTCGAGGCAAAAACACCCAGCATCTCCTAGCTAGTATTTTTTTTATTATGTGGTGTCTAAATGGCTTTTAACAGTTTGGATCAGTCGGTGCCCCTTAATAGCCTTGCTATTAGCTGTCTAATATTTATCTTTAGGTTTTGATGTACTAACATCTGCTGAAGCACACCGCCTGCTCATTTCTCTCCTCTGTGTTGATATTCGAGAATCTGTCTGCATTTAACTGCTTTTATCTAGAACAAAGAACAGAGTAAGCGAGAAGTGAATTAAAAATATTAGACACAGATCTTTATCCATTTCAAGAGTGGAGTGGTTATGATGGCTGCTGTTTAAATATTCATGAAAATGTCACCTTTTGGTACAGTTTTTTTTATTTTTATAATTATCATTTTACACTTTATACATCTTGCCCTATTTAGTATTAGAAAACACTGATTAAATTATATTCAATTTTAGTTTACCTACAACACTGTTACTGATTAAAGAACTTTGGGGGGGGGGCAAGAGCTGTAATAAGGGAAATAACATCTGCTTTTATTTGATGTCGCTGTACATTTGTTGGTTTGATGCATCTGCTCATAGAATATCCGATTTGGTTAAAGATTTTGCTTTCTATTCGTCATCACTTGCTTGTCTGTTTAATGTTGTTGTTCTTTTGTGTAAAGCTTCTTCGCACTGCTTTTTTTTGAAGTAAACGTCTGAGAAACACAGCACTCTATGATATAGCAGTGATGCATAATGTTGTGTAACCAGACGGACAGACCAATACTAGCGACTCTGTGCCAGTTTTGGTAATCTCACTGCTGGGTCAGTGCTGAAGAAATTCAAGCTATGGGAAAAGCAGGATGTTAAGGTTCTCTTATCCACTTATGTAAGAAGCATCTTTTATCAAATAAAGAACTAAGTTAATTCTTTAGCTAAATTAGAGGTTAGGTGTTTGTTGAACAAAGTGCTGTTGGATGCCAAAGATCCAGTGTTAAATAGTGGTTAAAAGAGGTTTTAATAAAAAATATTATTAAAAAATATATGCATCTCATTAGTTATTGAACAGATATTTCTGAGACACGCACACAAATACTTAAGATGTTGGAATGTTTTTCGGTCCCACAGCTGGGCACATGAGTAAGGCCCCTAAGCTTCTCAAGTGGTCAGACGATATAGTGCAAATCGCTCTGGTTCATCAGGTCAGTTAAATGTTCTCGAAGAGCAGTAAAAGAAACCATTTTGAGTGGGTGTCAACACAAACCAAAGTGTGCAGTCAGAGAGGAGGCTTTTTAGGACAAAGGTCCCAGATTCGATTCCTGGGCAAGGGGTCTTTCTGTGTGGAGATTTCATATTCTCTCTGTGCTTGCATGGGTTTCCTCCCACAGTCCAAAAACATGTACATTGGTGACTCAAATTGCCCGTAGGTAGGTGGGTGTGTGTGGGGGGGGGGGGGTTTGCGATGGAATGGCGACCTGTCTTGAGTGTACCCCTTTGCCCCTTAGTTAAGATTTTGTACAATTTCCTTTTTTTTTTTTTTTTTCAAACATGAACCGTTCCAATAATAGCACACTGCACCAACCCACTCTGAGGAGGATGGTGAGATAAGCCAAAAGGAATCTGAAGATTTTGCTGTTTATTTTCATACAGTTCAATCTATATCACATTATAGAATCGACTATTAGTTAGACTATTAGGGGGAAAAAAAGCTTAAAACTGGAGGCTGTAGTTGAATAAATAAATATTTTTGGTGGTCTTCAACACCACCTAAAATTTAAATTAACATAGATACTCCAAAGAAAAGCATATCCTGTTGATTTTAAAGAAAGCATGAAGGTGAAGATTACAGGACTAGATCATAGATTTTATGACTAACATTCATGTAGTCCACGATATTTTTTAATTTAAATACTGGTTGCCTCTACCAGCAGGTTTAATAAAATAGGTTGTAATTAGAATTTTTGAAAACATTTATTCCTTCATCTTCTATACTTAGATTACATAATTTAGGTGTCTCTGAATGGCGAAAAGCAGGAGGGAGTACACCCTGGACAGGTCCCCGGTCCATCACAGGGCCACACACTCACTCCTATAAGCAATCTAGAATCACCAACCAACCTAATGTATGTGGATTTGGACTGTGAGAGTCCAACTGAAGTTAAAAACCCAGGAGGTGGGAGTAAATCTGAATCATCTTTATAGAGGTTAAGTATCATTTTAAAAATAAATATTTTTCCAAAATCGGCAGTTTTCAGCAGTTTACAGTTAAAGCAGGCTGTTTACTTGTATGATGACGAATCACCAGGCAGTGCATGCTGAGCCAACAATCCTCCATCCCTGGCTGAGTTCTCCAGATTGATGGAAAGGCACATTTTACAAAACTCTACTGTCCTACATTCTTATTGGAGAACTAACTATTCACTGTTAACTTTTAAAAAAATGTAAGTAATTTCAAAGGTAAGATTTTATCTAAAACTGGCACTATAACTGTGTCCCAAATCGTATATCATGTTAGACTTTTCATACATTCTGTATAATATGGTAAGAAATTAGAAATTTCCAGTACCATGTTGATATTGTCACCTGACAATACGTAGTCACAGCAGAGCAAATTTAAAGTTGGATAATGTTCGCTTGAATGATGATACACCATCATTCCACCAGTCCAATTTAACTACACGGCACATGTTTTTTCCTTAAGCACTCAAAGTTACTTAAAGCAAAAACGTCCTCAGTCTCCACCTTCTGCCATTTCTCCATATGAGTCAGTACCCATGTGGGCTTATAAAATAGTAAAGTGTGCATTGTATGTGTATCTCAAATTCCTGGCGGAAGAAGCAGGTCATCTGGATACTGTTTTTCCACATACTAATGTAGGAAGTAAAACTACTAATTGGCTCACAATCATAATGGCATACAAAATAAGGCTTTCGTTAATTAGTAGAAAAACTCTACAGCTTGTCAGATTTTGCTAAGGGAAAAAAAATACGAAAGCAGATCCGAGTGAAAAAAAAGGTATTTATTCACAGACCTGAAGAAATATTGGTTAGTCATGTGGATTGTACATTGATTATAAGTCTAGAAACAGAGGCATAAGGAAAGATAAACTGCTCATCTAACTTTGCAGAGTGTACTAATAACGCAAGGATTTTATTTCATTTCACATATACAAATATGAATCCAGTTGGTCACTGTATGTTAAATGCTATCTCCACTATTGCAACTTAGATCAAATTTCCACAGGCCAACGAGTGTCCATACAGACATGCAACTTTAGTAAATAATGTTGGGGGGGGGGTTTTCCCACTAATAATAAAGGAAAGTAATTCACAGTTATCCGCTTCCTACAGAAATAGTTTAAAAATATGACGAGGGAAACCATTACAATTGTACCAACAAAAGACAGAATCAAATATAGATAGCGTTACAATTGTTGTTTCCCTTATTGAAGATTAAGCGCCATACCATTTAAAGGTTGGGAAAAGGGGGACGCACCGGGTCATCGCTTAGTTTTCCTTCCCTTTCTTTGCCTTCTTCTCCCCGCCCTTGGGTTTAGGCGTTTTTGGAGTACAAGGTTTGTTCACCTTAATAGTTTCCTGGCAGTTAGCGTTGAAGAGCGCTTTCTTCAGTACTCCAGACCTGCTTCGAGTGCCCGCCTCACACTCCCCCCAGCGGCCAAACTTGTACTTGCAATCAGCTAAAAATACAGATATTATGTTCAGAAAACTATACATACTGGAAAAAACATTTTTATTTTAAAAAATTTTCTAAGCACATACCTCCAAAATCCTTTTTCCAATTGCATGGCACTTTGCACTTGTGTTTTTTGGTCTGCCCATTGCAAATGGCTTCGCGAACACCCACACCGCAGTCGCCGCTGTTGGGCACACATCTCCCGTAAAGCCACTCAGAGCAGTCACTCTCTACCTTCACCTCCTTTCCTTTCTCTGTGAAAATATTACTAAATATAACAGCAAATTCACAATACTGTGAGTTGAATACCCAGTACCACTAATCTGTCAATAGTGGACCTTAATCATTAAGTGCTCAGATAGAATAAATAAATAAATGTAGATCGCTCTAGAAAAGGGCGTCTGCCAAATGCCACAAAAATAATGTTACAAAACGCAGTGGTCAACATCTGCAAAAGGAACTTACCTTTCGTCTTTGCAGCTTCTACAGCAAAGGCCAAAGCCAGAAGCAGCATGATCATTACTGAGAATACACCCCTCATCCTATAAACAGTAAACAAGACACGTTGAAGAAATCTGCTGGTGTTGTAGATGTTGTTTATTAGCACCACTAAATAGAAAATTGGTAAGTGGTATTTCTCTGCACTGTTTGCATGTTTTTCCCATGTTTGTGCAGGTTTACTCCAGGGTTTCCTCCCACAGCCCAAAAAAATGTACATTACGTTAATTAGTGACTCTAAATTGCCCCTAGGAGTGAATGTGAGTGGCTGTGGCCAGGGTGTACCCCTGCCTCTTGCCCTACGTGCGCTGGAATTGGCTCCAGCAGACCTCTGTGACCTCAAGCTAGGGAATAAAGGGTATAGAAGATGAATGAATGAAAAATAATACCAAAGAAAGATTCATTTGTATTTCACCAGCAGTCAGAAAAGCCACTAATAAAATGGTAGTTATTCAGTGTTCCAGTAGTAAGAAAATCTTTAGATATGTATATAAACAGCTGCCATTTTGTCACTCTAAGCTGTTTCAGGACACCTCCAAAGTTTAGTTTGTTGATTTGTGACATCTGTTGTTTTTCTGAATATTTTCTCTGTTTCCACGGTTTTGCTATGGAAACAAAAAAAAAAAAAGAGTTCTCATCTGTCCAATAGACAAACTGCTTTTAATAATACATTTACTTACACGTTTGAATAACCAAAAAGCAAAACTGAGCATTATGTTTTTCCTCACATCCCATTTTTAAACTTTGGTCTACAGCCTTAAACTACATTAAAGCAAGTTGTTTACAATATCAGATAACCAGCTTATGATAACCACTAGTAAGTTAAAAAAAATACTGTTGAGGTTTATCTAACTTTCTGGGGAATATGTCTTTCTGTTATCCTTAATCAAACCTAGTGGTAGATTTAAAGTGTATAGCATTTGGTTTGCATTGCATTGCATTTGCATTGCATAAGCTGCATTTTTTTATATATTTAGTGTTAGTTCCAGCATCAGAAGCTCAGAATTGTCTCCAAGTCCAAAGCTGGAAAAAGGTTTATATATTTTGATTGGTGGTCTATAAATATTTAACAGTACAGCCCATCTCAGCTCAGTGAATATTTAGTTTCTATTACTAAAACCGTAATAAGGCTAAAAATGACAATAAAGACCAGAAATATTTAAAGGTTAAAAGACAAGTAGTAATATTACCCTACACTGTTCCCCCCACAGTCAGCTCCAGTACAGTTAATGCCAACCAGCCCTGAATGAACGAGCTCACTCCAGCATCAATGTTTGCCAACAACATCTGCTTTACATTAAAAGTAATTCAAGACCCAACCAACACTCTGTGGATTAAGGGTTCCCGTTTGGGTTTTATGTTCCCCTGTAACGTTCTTTCCATATTCATTTACCTGACAAAAAGGACAGGCAGTCCAAACCTGCACAGTGTATTAAAATAATGAGGTTAGTGGACCAGTTATCATGATAAATTATTATTACCCATTATTAATATCTGCATCATTATCATTATGTCTTGTATCTATTTGGACAGAAAGCTAGTTCTTGTGAGAATATAAATATGTAAAGATTTTGCAGATTTCCTTAGCAATTTTTTGCAGTATATGTGAAAGCCTAAAGGAGGTTACTTTTTTCTCTAGTAATATTGCAATTCAAATTAACACAACAAATATAGAGCATCTCTATAAATAAAAAGTTTTTTTAACCTTTCTTTTCTAAGAAGAATAATCATAACTACACAGCTATTAAAGCTCTTATCTACACAGCTCTTGTCGAACAAGCATAGATCCATTTGGCATGAAAATGAAAAACATTGTTAATGTACACATCATTAGAGAGATAGAGGGGCCTGTTGTGTTCAACACAAAACACTAAGCAAAATAATGGAATTTAAGCAAACCATGGAAATAAATAGACCACATGGTGAATGTTTCTATTCTATTCAAGCTCAATAGCTAATAACATTATACCAAGACTCCAAAGTGCATGAGTACATTTTAGTGCCTTTCTATAATTTTCTCTTCTTTTCTCCTAGAAAGCACAAACACATCACTTGTCCTTTTCATCACCCCATCCCTCCATTAATGCAGTGTCTCTTTCACCAGCATTTTTCCCGGCTTCATAAATGTAGGGGGCTTTTTTGTGAGAACAGTGGGCGCTCCTTAAGGCCTCCATGCCCGATTGAGAGTGAGCAGCTCGATTCAGTGCCTCGAAACAAAAGGCAGCTCTCGCATAACCTCCCAAAGCCCCCCCCCCAACAAAAAGAGCCAGAGCACAGCTCCCATGCAGTGTCTCTCAGCATGCTTACTGAATGTACTCTTATTTGCATCAGAAGACAAAAACAGCTCTGTGGAGAAGCGGCGGGACGCTAGCCGCCTGTGGAGAACTGCGAGCCTGAGGCTTTGGGATTCACAGGTTGCCAGATTGCTTCAATTGTTTCCAGTCCCGTCCGTTTAAAAACCCGCCTAAATTGTAACTTAATTATCCCCAACATAAACTGTCCCCGGCCAATGTTATAATTTCTATTATTCAAAATGCTTTTTAAATCCAAGAACAGCATAAAGTTTGCAAAAACACTCTTACAATCTGTTACAGTGTAGATCTTCTGTTTTAATGTTAAGCACATCCTGTTCTTAGGAAGGACTGGATTTTAGAGTGTGACTGTAGGAATCTGTGCTAATTTACCTGCATTAAATTTTGGTTAGGGTTGGGTGTAAGGCTTATTCTGTGTTTTCGTTCAAGTGTTAAGTAATGTTGGAACACTAGAGTTCTTTATTTATGGGATGGATGTGCACAGAGGCATTGTCATGTACAGTAATTAAGCATCTAAAGAAAATGCAGCATAAAAAGTTAAGCTATATTCCACAGTCATGTGCATCTACGGTCAGGGAGGAAACAGTGATAGGTCTGGTTTGGTAGCCATAATAGTTTGGCTATAAAATGCATATCAATTTACTGGATTTAATGTGATTTTTTTTTAAACAAGCTCGGTTGATTGTGTGTAATTTTGTAGTAGATGGCTGAGAGAGGGAAAAAGGCCTGAGGAAACACAAGGGTTGATAATGAGTTTTGTAAAATAGGTCAGTGATGTTGGCACTAAAAGCTGTACTGGCAATCCTGGGGGCAACAGCTCCATCAGCCAGTGAAAGAAATAAAGGGTAACTGGTGCCGTGGTTCGACTTATAGCCAGGAAAGAAAGGTTACATGATGGCATCAAGCTGTTAGATTTACATCCAAATGGCAAGTTACTAATTAACCGGTAGACGATCTGAGAGTTACTTACTGAGCGTTAATCCTTTATTGTAAGCACGGCGGAATGATTTCCACCAGAAACGAGTCTTTAAGAACACATCACACCCCAAAATTCGGATATACCTGTTTAATGTTCCGAGACATTTCCCGCGTCAGACAAGAATACTAAGGTGTGCCTGCTATAGAACCCAACAGAAATCAGTAGACTTACAGGGCTGCACATTTAAGAATTAGAGCCGAAAAAAGGAGCAAAATAAATATTCGCACATCGTTTATAACATTACTGCGGGAATAAGAAAATACTGCTACTTGCCTGGTTGCTGTGGAAGAGGTCCTTTACCACCAGAGTGCTTGTGTGCGCGCGCGCGCGTGTGTGTGTGTATTTTGAGATATGTGCGTGTGTGCGCGCGTGTGTGTTTGTGTATGTGTGTGTGTGTGTGTGTGTGTGTGTGTGTGGCGAACTGCTTTCCTAGCAAGTGCAGCTCCTCAGCTCCGCTTTGTTTTGAAGATCTAGTTTGAGCTGGTCGCGCTGCCTCGCCTTTACATCCTGCCTCCCCGGAAACAAACACGTGACCTCAACTTCATTCTCACGTGTGGCTATCTAGCTATGTCTCTACCCACCAATATCTATCTATCTATCTATCTATCTATCTATCTATCTATCTATCTATCTATC
>JAOTQW010000008.1:10365505-10377216 GCA_026260075.1 Sisor rabdophorus
TAGGCTCCAGCAGACCCCCGTGACCCCGTATTCGGGAATAAGCGGGTAAAGAAGAAAGAATAAATCAACCTAATGCACATGTTTTTGGACTGTGAAAGGAAACCGGAGTACCCGGAGTTAACCCACGCAAGCGTGGAGAGAACATGCAAGCTTCTTGTTGTGAGGCGACCATGCTAACCACTACGCCCCCACGCTGCCCAACTTACAAATTAAACAAATTAAATGTAAAAATTCTCAAAATGAATATAATAAAGAGAAAAATGCCTTAGTACTCACCCCTCTTTTGGCCCTCCTTGTGTTAGATCAAACACTTGTCGTGGGTTTAGATACCACAAGAATGAACGAATTATTTTTGTTCCCTAATGTTTGAAAATCAAGAAATAATGGATCTTTTAGCAGGTTTGCTTATGGTTATTTTCACTATTTTAAATTATCACTCGAATTACACTTACCTGATTTCCACCACTCTTAGGATTCACAAACACAAGCAACGGCTTCATTAGCTGAGAAGGAATCGGTTTGACTAGAAAGTGTTTCCATTTACCATCCTGAAATAAAGATATAAAGTAAAGAACTGTCAGCACAGGGATCCTGCAAAAACTTACTAGATAGTAAAAGTGAATGTTTTACCTCTATCCCTTTCTTGCTTGTCTTGCATTTTAGAGATGTCTTTTTTCTTTTTTTGCTAGACTTTAGGGAAGCCTGATGGAAAGGGTGCAACAACCAGTTTTATGAAGACCTCACAACCTCAGTATAAATTTATACTTCAGTATAAAAGTTTTCTTCACATGATTTACTGTTGATTGTTTATGTATGCATATTTTTGTGGCTGTACATTTTCATTCGACTCACATTTTTCTATTTTTATACAACTAAGCAAAAGGGCCTTGGTCAGGAGCTCACTGTGGTGGCTTGGTGGTGCTGTGACTCCAGTGTTTCTGGTATTAGTTCAACACCTTAACCCCTAAGCCCTACCCCTTTCCTGTGTGTCTGTTAGTGGATTTCAGTTAAGGTTTATATGGTAGGAGAGAAAATATAAACTGTCTATATTGTATACTGTGACTTTAAGCACTTTACGTTACTTAATGTAAATGATATAAGTGGACTATAGTGTGTATAATGTCACACAGAATTAAGTTTAAAAAAAGTTGCTTAGTGGATAAAGTGTTGGATTGCTTATCAGAAGTTCATTGGTTTCCTTTCCCAGGATGACAAAGCTGCCACTGCTGGGAGCAAGACACCAAACCCTCGACTGCTCAGTTAAATAAAAAAAAGGAGATAAATGTAACTCACTCTGGATAAAAGCATCTGGTTGGGGTGTGTTTTTGGCTGACAGGAGTAAAATGTGCCCATCTGTTTTTATAGCTTATCCACCTTAAGGTAAAATATGTTGTGCATGTTAAAATGCTGTAAAGGGATGATTTAATTCATCCTTTCTTGCTTTTTCAACCAATATATTTCTCTAAACACACTTGTGTGTTAATACTCACAGACCTTCCACAACATTCTGTGTAAGCTCTAGGGATCGCTTTGTAAAGTTCCTAGGAGTTTTCTACAAGCTGGCTCCAAGCACCATGGCATGCTTGCAGTTACAGTAATCATTTACATTTATAGCTTTTGAAAGATGCCTTTATCCGGAGCGACTTACATTTAACAACAGAATAATTGGGAGTTGAGGGTCTTGATCAGGGGCCCAGTGGTGGGTACTATGAGGTACTTGGAATTAAACCCTGATCTATAAATTAGCAGTCCAACACCTTAACCTCTGTGCTACCACTTTTATTTGGTTGACATGGACATGAGCTGAAGCTAATGACCTGTGTTTATGCTGTTGCTGAAAATTGACTCTACAGGCAAACATATAACAATTACATATGTATAAATGCATTTTTTTTAAGAGAAGGAAAAAAAACACACAAAAACCAGTGTTCAAGCAAAAACTGAATGTACACCTGTTGTCTGCGCACTCTGATGATCCAGGTAGGTGGAACTATAACAGCAGCATGTGCACCAAGAGTGCAAGTCTCTTCTATGTGCTGTATCATAAAGCAGGTCACCTTATTGTGGTACTGCAACGCATGCACAGACACCATTAGCCTTATTACTTATGCTATGTTCTTTCTGTGACATAAACACTCGTAAATCATCAGAAGCATTTACCGCCTGTTTACACCAGGAGCAACTGATGGCCACAATGTCTTTATTATGGAAGAACTTCTGCTGAAAACCCTAAAAAAGGTGTAATTAAGAAAGTGTGTTTGTAGCAAAACAACATTTTATACAGTAACACAAAATAAACAATAATAAAAAATCTTATTAGCATTTTTCTGGCATTAACCGTGACATACCTTTCCACATTGTCTGCACTTCCCATCCTGACGCCTCCTGTGAACCCAGTGATGCCGTACAATACATGGCTAAAAAAAACCCAGCATACAATAGTTTTTAGAATACTGCAACACATTACAGATATAAGAAAACTGTAATAAATTATTGTTCTTTTTTTTTTTTACTTCTCGCACATTCCTTGTCCCGGGATCCCGAAATGAGGGCTTACACCTGAAATTAATCTGCATGCAAAAGCAGTAAATAGCAAAATAAATACACACAATAAATAGATATCATATAATCAAACACTATGTCTCTGTGATCTAAAAAGCTTACCTTTTCCAGTTGGTCCATGCATATGGTATGGACTGATATTTTGCAAGCGGCGCATTTATATCGAGGCAGTGATTTTTGCTGTTAAAGACAGAGCGGTAATTATTAGTCATGACGTACTGTCTGCCAAAAGGCTTGTGCTTGCACAGTGTCAACAGTGATAAGCCATGGTTATTCAGTATTTTATACATTTATTGTACCCTTATCAATATTCTTTTGTTCATGATATTTCTTGTGTTTCTTCCTGCTAGTGCTTAACAAACAGAACATTAATAAAACAGTACATGTAAAAAAAAAGCAGCATATGTGCTCTACAGAAAGCTCACCAGTGATTTGGCAAAGCAGTAAAGCTCTCCGACATAGCAGAAATCTCCAGAAAGACTGGTCTCAAACCAAACATGCTGGCCAAACTGAGCATTCTCCTGTGAAGCAGAGAACATCAAATGACCAGGACTTTTTGTATTCATTGAGAACCAATTCACCTGCACCATATGGTGCAGTACAATAAGCGGTATATATGTATACAATCTGGTTAGAAGTTTTTTTTCCAAAAACACTCATCAAGATTGTAATTACCCTCCAGGGAAATCTACTCTAAAGTACTTAATTCTGTGTTGTATGTAAAATTGGGGTTGTTTGTTTCCACTTATATTCATATATACAGTGCAGGAATGATTATGATTTTAATAAAAACTGCTGGCAGCCACTCATTAACCGGATGCTAATTAGCAGAATGTAAACACATGGTCTTATTATCCATAATGGCAGGTAAAACCGCCCTCTGTCATATAATCTTAATAGAATAATAAAAACTTACGGTCCAGTCTACAGTCTGAGAGATCTCCCTCGTAGTTTCGCACTTGGCCGCCACCAAGGCACTGGACTGGGTGGCCTGGTTCTGAACACCAGATTTGGCAATCGCTTTCCTGAAACAAGACAAATAGACATGTTATATTCCACATACATTGAAGCAGTGAAGGTAAACATATGAACATACTTTTAACTTTTTAATCCAAAAACTGTGCTTTGGTCTAGATAGACATTAATCAGGCAGATCAGGGAGAGATTTTTGAATGGATAGATGACTATTATATCTAAATGAAAAAGTATAATTTTTCAAGCGTGTTAGTATGTAATTATATTATATACTATATTGCTAAAAGTTTCTGGTCACCTGATTATGAGGTCTATATGTAGTTCCTTTCCAAACTGTTGCTACAAATATAAAATACTCGGTTGTCTAGAATGTTTTTGTATGTTGTAGCATTACATTATTCCTTCACTGGATTTAAGAGACTCCAACACTGTTCCAGCATGACAATGACCCAGAACACAAAGCCCCATAGCTTTATTATGTTATTATTGAGTGATTAATACAGTGATTATTGTTAATCACCAAGTTCTGATCTTAACATTATTAAATGTCTTTGAGATGATCTCTCAACTGACTGCACCCCAGACCTTATTACTTAGAGATTAGTGTCTAATCTCATTAATACTGTAGTAGATGAATGAAGGGATATCTCACATTCAAGCTTCTTACTAGAAGAGTGGAGTGTAATGACAAAATAGAAATAAATCCGGACTGGACCCGGGCTGGCAACCTGTCCAGGGATAGACTCAAGCAGACCCCATGAGTTAAGAAATTAGTGGGTACAGAATATTAATGAATAAATAAATCTGGAATAAAGTGTTTAAAATCGCATGTGTTTCTGATGATCAGGCAGTATAATGTATGTATCAGTGGTCTTGCTATATAGTTATATGGCTTCTAACATAAAGTGAGTTTTAAGACATTCAGAGTAACATTTAGAGTAATTTCACCGTGTATTTGTATTAGTTATACTTATTTTAGTAGCATTTTTATGTGTTTATAGCACCAGGGAATTTACAAAAGAAAAATCTAATTAAAAACATCTGTATGCAAAATAAATTGGCATTTTTATTATAAAAATCATTGCTATTGACATGTTTTTCGCAGCTGTGAACATATTATTACAAGGCGGGAAAGTGAAAACAAACAGGGCCACTACAAGCAAATAGTTTGTTAAAAACCCAATTAACAACGCATAGACAAATCAGCTTAGTTTACATTGAGCTGGTGTACGACCTTCAGATGATGTCTTGCTTGCAGGCTCTAATGTACACACCATAATGTATAGTAGATAAACAACACAATTTCTCATATAATGCATTGCTCAGTTTGTTACACTGTTTTGTTTGCCAAAAAACAGACAGACACGCAAGAGGTTAAAAAAGATTTGTCTAGTTTCATTAACATCTTCGAAAGACAAACACATCAGCCAAACACAAAGCGATAAGCAGACTTGATTTTCACAGTGCTGAAAAATAACCAGGAGTTTCTTAGGTTGTCATACCAAATTCAGTTTAACTTATTTGCTGTGTATTATAGGTTTAAGAATTAAAGAAACAAAAAGGAATTTAGAGCAAATGTTTGGCATTTAAAATGTAGTATTTATAAAAAGCGAGATGAGATGAGGTACAACTATTTCCAATATAAACGAATCTTAATTTAATTTCAACATATTTCTATTATTAGTAAATGAGAATAGAGCAGTATAAGAATGTTTCATGAATTAGGATATAAGTATAGAGCCATAAAAATTTATGTTAAGTGATAATTATAACAGCATTTTTTTGCACATTATGTGATAGTATTATTGTTATCATTATTAATTTCCAGATGTTATTATGATTTCCCTTTCATTAGCATTATGTTGAAAGTCTACTTTTTACTTCCTGTTATTGCAATAGAATACATTCTGTAACCTTTGTGTGCAGGTCCCTGCTGAGAGAATCAGTAATGCTTAGCAACCTGAGGGTGGTTAACCTGCTGGCTGATCAGTAGGCCTAATAAGTAACGATGCTTCGCTGTAGTACCACTGCCTCTAATGAGCTAGCGCCATGGCGCTCAGATCCACAGGACAGAGAATTAGAAGGTCGCTCAGAAAAAAACATGCCCAGACTGAGCCTATAAAATGACAATGATTTCCAATTTAAATATCTGGCTAATACTAATCTGTTGTTTTTTTAACACAAAGAAATGTATAACTGTGAAATGACTCCATTTTAGCACACAGATCTTGACTGAAACAAATTTTAAAAACTTAAAGAACCCTAGCTGCTCATGTTTTATGAGTTTTCACATGTGATGTCTTGTCTGTTTTACCCCTAATCTGGGAGTGGGTGTGACCAATTATAGTGAGAAAAGAAAAGGTTTTACGTACGAGAGGAAACCACTCCATGACTCCAATGAAGGGTCATAATGGGCTCCAGTTACCGGATTGAAGGCAGTGTGAGTCTTCCAACAGGTGGAGTTTCTTCGACTAGGCAGCGGTTGACCTCTTCCTGGCCAAGGGCTGCCAGCTGTAGAGATAGTGGAAACACGTCTAAGGCGCCTCCTCTGGCAATAACGCCCTTGGGGTCCACCTTCAGAATGGCCCAAGAATGAGGAATTTCTCCTGAGACATCGTGGAACACGGATTAACGTCTGAGATTGGACTCGCTCGACAACCACACTCAAAGGCAGACAGTTTCTCTGACATAAAAGCAAGGAATTTCTAAACTTCTGCTCTGATAAACCTTCCTCCATAGGATGCCCATCATTTGGCTCTAAGCATTGGTCATTGTCAACATCAGAACTGGAGTTCGAACTATAACTTTTACTGTCACCTTCTGAAATCACAGCATCTGAGCAGACATGGGACACGCTCTCTGTCAGCTCCACTTGTTCAACACATTCCTCTCGCACCTCCTCTTCCTCCTCTGTCATCTGGATAAGACTAGCAAGCAGCATGGAAGGTCCAAGAAGGTGTGTGTCGATGTTACGCAACTTACTTGCCTTCTTGCGGCGTACGGCAAAGCGTGGATTTGCACCTGGCGTGGTGGTGCTTGAGCGGCGCCTCGCGTGAACAGACTTAGTCATTCGGCCGCCGGTAGCGTAAGGCAGTGATTGTAGTGACTGTAATGACTGAAATGACTGTAGCTGAATGCTGGATCTCCTGCGCTGTGCTAGTGTAGCTGAGGCAAATCCTGCACTGGAACGCCTGCGAGCACGACTTGCTGGCACAGCAATACTGGGTCTTCTGGATCGGCATGGTTCAGATCCTTCGCCACCTGGCCTAGCAAAAACACCCTCCTTCTTCTTGAAGTGACGGCAAAAGAACATGTCCATGGAGACTTTCTAAAGCTTCTTTGAGGCTGTTGATGTAAAATTGTCAGTATGAATTACCGACTGTATGACAAAGATAAGCCCTAAAACGACTTCTTCAAGCAGAACCTTGATTTTTTCCCCCTTATGTAATTAATAATTAACCCCTAGCATGTTTGTATGTGTGTGTGTAGCCCTGCGATAGACTGGAGACCCTTGCCTTTTGCCCTATGTGTGCTGGGATAGGCTCCAGCAGACACCTGTGTCCCAGAGTTAGGGGATAAGCAGGTATAGAAGATAAATAACGAAATGAAGCATTTGCATGAAAGGCAACATGCAATTTTTTTATATCCTGCCTATATTGCCAAAAAAAATTGTACACTTGTATTTAATATATTCTGCTTTAAGACTAGTCCTATGGGTAGCCTTGTCTTAGAGATTTTAATATGTCTCTTTAATGCCTTGATGACATCCCAGATTTCTGATTTTAAGCCTTTGACTGTCAGATATACCAAGCTGATTAGAAGGTTTTCTTATCTGTGCGCAGGGCTTTTTATAGCCCGTTTAGAGGCAGCTATTCACATTCATATAAAGTTTGTAAACATTACACTTAGACCAAAACAATACACTAGTGTGCAATGCTGCTTTGATGCATTCACTAACCATAAATATTTAGTACAAGCTAAAATCCAGCTATTACTAAATCCATGCGTTCCAACAATATAATAAATGTAAGAAAAAATACAGCCACTAAAAATCATGCCATATGTGTTGTGTTGAGTCTAGATAATGTCAGTGCCTGCTGAAGTTCCTAATAAAATCCTGTTTCTAAGCAAATCAGGAAACATGATTTCATTAGAAAGTCTGTAGCTTGTTCCTGTTTATCAATCCAGACAAGTTATATGTTTTTTTTTTACTGTTCTGACTAGGATCACTTTTACTGCTACTAGATCAATTAGGTTAGAGATGAGATTTACTGTGTAAAAGAAATTTTCTGCATGATAAAATGGTGATTACCCCTAATCTAGACCAACCACGTGCATAATTTAAAACAATATCTAATCTATACTCTCTGCTTAAATATAAGCAATGTATACACAGGAAAAGATTAATTATGGTAATGCTGTAACAAGGTCAAATTAAAGTATTTTATTGTGTACCAATCTAAAAAAAACCTATATGTTAAAGGTATATTAATCTGGCATTAAAGTCGCAGAGTGCTTACTTTACTTGAATATCTTAAACTTAAACACAGAACTTCACCAGAAACTTGAATATGTTTACTAGCATAAAACCACTGAGAAAAAAGAAGAGAAAATAAGAAACATACGACCTGGCACTCTATCAACAGCTATCCTCTAGCAAATATCCTTTAGCAAATGTGAAACCCAATGGACAGACAGAAAGAGAGAAAGTAACAGAGAAAAGAATGGCCAATGATCAGGTGAAGGATGAGAGGAGGTGCTAAGGAACCCAGACATAAACACAGCTCATCGATTGGCTGTTGGGAAGCAAGCAGGAGTGCATCAGCGGCTAAGCCTGTGGTATCACTGATTCAGACACACTGGGCTTGTGTGCATCACCCACTCAACACACACTCAACACACACACACACCATAGTAACAGCTTTCAGTGACAACCCCCCAGCCCAATGTCCTTTTCAGGAGAAAGTCTGTATTTATTCCCCCTATGGGCATATCCAAAAGGATGCATCAGAAGTCTCAATTCCAGTCTCCACTCTAGTAAATTAAATCTTTTCAGGAATAAACTTAAGAATTTTTCTAAATTCTCAAAGAATACACCAGAAAAACACATAAATTAAAATAAAAAAATACTGCTAATAAGTAAACTCATTATGGAAGTTGTTTTTATACAGAGCAACTTACATTTTTATAATTCACTTAAGCAGTTTCAAAGGACAGGGGCTTAGCAGTGGTAGTTTGATGGTTGTGGGAATTAAATCATTTAAAGATATTTTTATTTGCAGTCCAACACCTTAACCACTGAGCTACCACTCAAATATTACTTCTAAGAGGAACAACACATATCTGACTAACTTTACCCGAGTCAGTCTAGTGTTCGTCGCACATCTTGCTAATGTATCAACTATTTTTACCAGATAAAAAGGCACAGCAAATTCACTACAACAACTATGCAACAACACAATACCTTTCATTTCCATTTCAAGGCCCTTCAGCTGCTGAATTATGGATCAGTGTGTATAAACCAGTGTTGTGTCTAAAAAAGCTGCATGCTAATTCCACATCACAGGACACTGATTAGCCGCTGTCTATTTAACACGCAGGTTTTGCTTAAAATACAGTGTGTCAATACCATCCACTTCAGTAGATTATCAGCCCCAGCTATACTTCCGCTTAGGAAACACTATGCTCAAAGCACAGCAACACACAAGGAAATAATTACCGCTCTTTAAAATAAGACCAGAATGCTGCTTAGGCCGGCTGTTACCATGGAGTGTGTTTGTGTCTTTTCCTAATTTACAAAATAAATCTTTGTATATTACTTTCACTGTTTAACATAAGACAGAGAACATGCTTTGAGTGGCATTTTTAAGGCCAGAGTGTGTGAAATGACAATGCATTATGTGAGGAAGTGAAAAAAAACAAACAACCAGATGGAGCATTATGACAGGCTGTCCAAATGAACTGTTTTATTTTATCAATATTACAGTCATTATATGAAAATGTTACTTAGAAAAATAGTGGCCACTAATTCCTCATGTGCCTATCCAGCACACATAGGGCGGGAGGCAGGGGCACACCCTGGACAGTCCATTGCAGGGCCACACATAGATGAACAATCACACACACCCACACCTATGGGCAATTTAAAAACACCAATTAACCTAATGTACATGTATGTATTAATGAAACCACAGTACCCAAAGAAAACTCATGCACACGAAGGAAGAACATGCGAACTTTGCACAGTAAGACCCCTTGCCCGGAAATCAAACCTGGGACCTTCTTGCTGCGCCGCTTTTAGCAAAGATTATTCTAACATTTCACAAGATTAGGGAAAATGTCCCTATCTATCCACAAATAAATTAGTTGAGTTGAACTGACAAAAAATTACCAATCTATAATTTTAATGGTAGGTTTAACAGTGAGAGAAAGAAAATAGAATGCTCCTTATCTCATTATGTTACCTGGAAAAGTCACCTCTCCACAGAAGCAAGCAATCAATTCAAATGCAAACACTCCACCATCGCCAAGACCAAAAAGCTGTCTTAGGATGGCTGGACAAGATTGAAGGACAAGACTTACACAAGGCTAGAATGGGCTACAAAACCATTGCAAAGCAGCTTGGTGAGAAGGTGACAACAGTTGGTGCGATGAGTTACAAATGGAAACACAAACTGTCAATGCTGGGGGCTCTCCCCATGTTCTCCCCATGTTGCATGTTCTCTCCACGCTTGCGTGGGTTTACTCTGGGTACTCCAGTTTCCCCCCACAGTCCAAAAACATGTGCATTAGGTTGATTGGTGATGCTAAATTCGCCATAGGAGTGAATGTGTGTGGTTGTGTGTGTCTGTGGCCCTGCGATGGACTGGCGACCTGTACCCCCTGCCTTCCGGGCAGGAATAAGCGGGTATAGAAGATGAATGAATGTCTCTTGAGTTGTTCTTTTATGTTATATTATACCCTGTAGATTTTTTTCACAGTTTACACAGTTTATTAAACTGTTTGTTTATCTCTTTTATTCATCTATATTAAGCTTTACTTAATAAGTACACAGTGGAAAAATGAGTTACACCTTGTTAACTAGTATTATGTTACTATGTTTATTGCAGATGTTGCTAGGAAACTTTGGTGTGCTTAAAGAAAGCTTGTCTGGATGTTTTCCCACATATGTTTGCTATAAGAACTGATATCAATTCAAAAATAAAAGAGGAAGGGGAACAATATACATTGAATATAATATGCAAATGTATATGTCATTATATATGTAAATTATGTAAAATATGTAAACCATTCTTTAGACTAGGGGAATGGGTGGCCTAGTGGTTAAGGTGTTGGATTCATACCAAAAAGACTGGGGTTCGATTCTCAGCACCACCAAGCCACCAGTGTGGACTCCTAAGCAAGACCCTTAACCCCTAATTTCTCAGTTGTAAGTTGCAATGTAAATGTAGACTAGAAAAATGGTATTTTTAGGCCTATTGTGTAGACAAGAAATATATGCAATCATAGATTGTTGGAAGGCAACAGCTTGTTGTTAATTGAAAAGTTCTGAGACTAGGTCAGATGACTCATCGGACATAACAAAATTGTAGTGTCAACTGTTTTAAGCAAAAAACTAGTCACACATTATTAGCATCCAAGTAATCAGATCATTTTTAAAACGTTTAAACATGTTTCCTGTCTTGACTTTCCCCTCATGACAATACATCTGGCTGTGAATGCAGAACAAACAAAACTGATGGGTCTCTGACTAAGGGACCTAATACTCTGACGTTAGGGAAACTACATGTAACACTGTCGCCATCTGCAGGATAAGTCAAGAAGCCTTTAGGAAAGAGGATGCCTGAAAAACATGCATTGATTACAGTCTTTGTTTTCCCAAAAAATCTTAAATACCCTTCAAATGAAAATAGAATAATGCATTCCAAAACTGCATCCACCTCGCACTCTTCCTGGCACGTCATATTATTTATAATAAAAAATATTGCTCAGGTCGTGATAAAACCTAAAATACTAATGTTATTACATTCATTCATTCATTCATTCATCTTCTATACTCGCTTATTCCCAAACTTTCCGGGGTCATGGGGGTCTGCTGGGGCCTATTCCAGCGCACATTGTGCGAGAGGCAAGGGGTACACCCTGGACAGGTCGCCAGTCCATCGCAGGGCCAC
>JAOTQW010000008.1:10416606-10435588 GCA_026260075.1 Sisor rabdophorus
TAACCCCCAATTGCTCAGTTGTAAGTCGCTCTGGATAAGAGCGTCTGCCAAATGCGGCAAATGTAAATGTATTGTGAGAGAATCTTTTCACAGACTGGCCTTTAGGGTGTGGCAGAAAAACACAACACAATAAAATAAAATTATACAACCGGCATAAAAACTGATATTTAATAAATATAATAATAAAGGTCAATCTATTGCTTACTCAAATGTAACTTTATTGGCAGTGTGCTCATAACGCTGTTAACTATATATAACGTACTATAATGTTGACTCAGCGGGAGCCGAATGAAGTGTTTTGATGTTCATCAAGAGTCATTTTTCAAAATCAAACATTGTTCAGACCTAGGAAAAAGGAAATAATATTTATTTCTGTGCTGATCATGTTTTCACTGTCCTTGCATTGGTTTACTTTGGTTACTCAGTCCAAAACATGTATGTTGAGTGAAGTACAACTGTGTAATTGCCATGAAAATAGTCTTGATGTCAAGCTAGTTATTCTATTTCTATTGCTATTGTCTAGCTTAAATACCTGTGACCTAAGCCTTGCTTCTTTTATGTTGTAAGTAGTCCCGTACCTCTTCTGTTTCTAGTTTTAAGCTGTTAATATTGTTGTTCTTTTCCTGGTCCTCCTAATGGTTTTATATCATCCACTATAGAAGACTCTGCAAGTCACACCGGTCATCACCACTAAGTCTCTACCTCTAGTACTAAAAGCTGCCTCCTCAACCATGCCTGCTTCCATTACAACGCCACGCCCCACAGTTGCCATGGTCACTGCCATCAGCAATCCCCCCAGGCCTGCCTTGACCCCTGATTCGCACAACCTACCCCTAAATTCTCAGCTGTCCAGCAAACTGAGCAGTCAGGACACAGAGGCGGCGTCTCGAATCGTGCCGAAGAACGTTATTGTAGTGAGTGTTGTTTGCTGTGTCTACTCTTTTTTTTTTTTTGTGCAAGTACCATTATAGACTGAGGCTCTGCTCTGTCATATCTGAGTAAAAGTTTTAATCCTGCCTTAGAACTTTTGTTACTCGTTTAAATTCATTGTCTAATGATTTTCTTAAAAGCAACAGCAAACCTTTACTCTGAGATTCTGGACTGGCATTCTCTTTCATATAGATGTCAGGATAATTTAATTTTTATAGCTAGCTTGCGTTAGGTTATTTAGCTATAAAGTGCGTTCATGTATTATAATTCAAAAAAAGAATGTATAATATTTTTATAAAAAAGTGCCATGACTTTTGTGCTCATGTGCTCAGCTGCGGTGACTGCTTGCACTATCTGTGATTTAAAACCAAAAACCAGGGGGGAAAGATTTCAAAATAGTTTTTGATGCAAATATTACAAGTTAAACTGCACATGATGGTAGATTAATCTTTTCCCCTAACAAATATCTGAAATCTTAACATTTTGGTTGCAATTAAAGCACTGGTTTTGTCACAGGTGCAGGCCAGCACCACCTCGGCTCAGCCTATCAAAGTTCCCCAGTTTGTCCCTCCTCCTAGACTGACGCCTCGACCCACCTTTCTGCCACAGGTGCGTCTCTGTAAGATCCGCCCACCCCTTTTTCTGTCCCAGTGTGTACAGATCAACACTGATGCCACTAGAGGAACTGTTAACAACACAGACAGCTTAGACTCAGACAAAGAGCTGTTAATGTTTTTCACACAGTAAAGACTGCAAACTAAAAATGTACACTTTTTACAATTTTTTAGTTACACTGTATGTGGTGTTTACTAATGTCATACAGCTGTAGAATTAGGCATACACGTCCCACTGTACCCCCAACTGTTAAATTTTCTTACACTTTGCTGGCTGCAGTTATTTGTCAGTTCTGTTTGCTGCATTCTGCAGTTAATGTATTTGCTAATGTGTTGCAGTTTGTTTATTGTTATACAGATGTTTCTGTAGAAGCTTTACAGATTGCACATTTTTACTTATTTGCTTTTTGTTATTTATTGCTTGTGTTGCTTTGCTGTTTGCATTCAGCCTATCGCAAATTATCCCCTGCCGTTAATTTTATTGTGCTTTGGCTATCTTTTTTTTTTTTTTTCCTTATAACGTAACCTATGTGAGGCCTTTAAGGATATTAGAATTAAAAAACGATTATAGATTTTGTTGATATTATAGTCTGAGGAAGAATCATTTAAATGTTATCAATTATATATTAAGGCTGCACAATATTGGAAAAATTACTAACATTGTGGGAAAAAAATCAATATTTTTATATGCATTATTAATATTGAAATATTAAAACTTTTAAATAATTTAAAAAGATTTCATTGAGAATAATTATTAAGGACTTGCATCTGCATAAAATGGACAAATGAGCAAAGAAAAATACAATAGAACATAGATGTGAGTGAAAAACACCGCTTTGCTTTTTTCTGAGGTTTTTAGTTACAAAAATAGATCAATCAAATATAAAATCACTACAAACTGTGCAGTCTTCACCTTTTAAGTTTAGATAGTTTACATTTGTTAAAGCTACAAAAATTATTTCTTGCACCTATATGCTTTTAAACTTGTTTGAAATATTACTATGGTAACAGACCTTAAACAATGTGCAAATGATAAACAATTTTTAAACTTAGCATTTTCTTAGTAAATCAAGAAATATGTTCTGAACTGTGGGGCAGACAAAAATAACTACTTGCTATTGCACATTCTTTAGTGTGATTCCTGCAGATACACACATTGCAATGTCAGTTATGCACTATTAGTGTATAAGATCCCATTAACTATATATTTTAATTCTTTCTATTGTAACTGCAATAGTTAATCTAGTGTGCCTGCATAATAGCCTCCGTGTCTCTGCTCAACAATTTAAGCATTTGTCTTTAATATTGAAATCGGTTAATCGTTGCATCCCAAGTTGTTTTTTATAACAACGCGTTTTCTGGCTTTTTCACTACCAATGATTTGCGGTGACCAAGAACTGCAAGATTTTGTTGTATTTTCTTATTGTCTACTTCTACTTGAAAGTTATTTTAACATATTTAAATTGACCTCAAAAACTAATAAGCTACTGTCAGACCAGTATAAATAATGAAATAATATTGTAATTTCCCTCATTTCTCACTATCAGTTACTGTACTGAGCAGAGCTTTTTTTTGGCCTTACATGGGACTAACAACTTGGCATGATTGTTATGAAAGGCATGAGATTGTCTTAGACAGAAGTTGTATTACTAAGCTGCAGAAAAGTCTGGGGTCTATGTATTTACCACAACTGACAGTTTAACTCAAACCTTTTGATTTTTCAGGTACGTCCAAAACCTGTCACTCCCAACAATATCCCTATTGCCCCTGCTCCTCCTCCCATGATGGCTGCTCCACAGCTGCTCCAGAGGCCAGTCATGCTTACTACCAAGTTAACGTCTGCGATACCAGCCTCAGCAGGCCCTATCCACCAGGTGCGCATTGTTAACGGCCAGCCGTGCGCCATCCCGAAAACCGTCCCTTCTTCAGGAGCCAGCACAGGCCAAGTGACTGGCATCGTTATCAGTGGTCCGATGCAGACACTGCAAATCAGCAGCTTGAATGCAGACATAAAGGTCAGCAGTGCATCTTTAAAATGCTCTGTTGGGTAACATTACACTTGCTTTTATCATCCAGTTTAAAGATAACACTTTGGTGTGTTTCTATTTGTGTATATAGCTATGAAAGTGTTAAAACCTTAAAGTTCTATCCCCTAAAACACAATCTGTCTTTGTGTCAGACTGTGAAATCTCAGGGGGCTTCAGAGCAAGTGCCCACAAGCACCCCTTCTTTAGTGTCCCCTTCTCTTTCTCCACCTAAAGGGGAGGAGAATCCACAGGTAGTATGATAACCTTTTCTCTCTGACTCTCACAGATCCTTTAAATAAAATTTTATTTATTTGAGTATGTATGTTTTTCTCCATTAGAAACTTGCCTTTATGGTGTCTCTTGGGTTGGTTACACACGACCATCTGGAGGGTAAGTCCTATCTACCACAGGCAGACAAGTAGCTTGTTAATTAATTTATTTATTTTGAGCTACAAGCCTTTTTCATCTCGAACATTAAAAAAAAAATTATGTAGAATTTTAAACAATAGCTTAAAGAAGCTTTTGATTTTTTGGATGTACCACACACAATGTTGCAAGACATTTAGCATTTTGTCATTTATGCTGTTCTTGTTGACAAACCGATAAAAAGGAAAAAGACCCATTCTAACCATATAAATACTTAGATACATTTCATTAAAAAGATTATACTTTACACTAGGTGTAAAAAATTAACCACATTTCCTAATCATCAAAAAATTACATTTAATAAAGTTAACTGTTGCTAAATCAAATGCACAATTTTATTTTCTTCGCTGTGTTTTTATGTTGCAGAAATTCAGAGCCGAAGGCAGGAACGAAAAAGAAGAACAACAGCCAATCCGGTGTACAGCGGAGCAGTATTTGAGCCCGAGGTTTTAATATTTTTGTGTACTATACCAAAACAGACTTAAGTTCAATACAAAACTAGATTATATAGAATACCAAAAAAAAGCATGTAAAAAGCCATACAGGTATCTCTGTTTGTGGAGTGTTTTGCTAAAATTCAAGTGAAACTGACACTCAGTATCGTAGCAAGCAACGAAGTATAATTTTGGAATTGTTTGCGGTGTAATGCAGTGACGAGGGGTTTATAATCCTCATCCGAGTGCTGGATAGGAGACACAAAATTCATTCTTCACATATTTCAAGCTCACAGTTTTACATAAAATATGGGTAATAAATTGAGGCAGATTATTATAAACTTGTGATGGCTAGACTTACCTACTTTAAAAAAAAAAACACTTTTATTTTTTCTCATGATTTGCATTAAAAGATATATAATATATATATATATATATATTGTTTAATTACTTTTATTTTTTTATATAAACAACCCTTCTTTGTTTTAAATGAACAACCCTTCAATATCTTTTCAGTTTTGTTTAACTTTAATGCAATTGACTGCATAATAGTGGCAAGAAACTGTATCTGTATCTGCTGAACCACAAGGAATTAAGAAATCTATAAAGTGTGTAAACTATTAAGAAGACTCGATTGCAAATCACAGTTTGATACTTTAACTGTATATTTTACAATATAATTTAAATTTGTAGTTATTTTTGCAATAATGGGCATTTTATAATAAA
This sequence comes from Sisor rabdophorus, assembly GCA_026260075.1. Taxonomy (NCBI): domain Eukaryota; kingdom Metazoa; phylum Chordata; class Actinopteri; order Siluriformes; family Sisoridae; genus Sisor; species Sisor rabdophorus. The sequence continues at coordinate 10,421,764 of JAOTQW010000008.1, forward strand.
TAAAATATTTAAAACTACTTAAAATACTTACTAAATACATTCACTTTGTGAACGATAAAACGTTCCTCAATAAACCTCTTCATAGGTATAAAACAAATTACTTAAATAACAGGAAGATATGCCTATAAAAATTAAAATATATGTAAACGAAAAAAATAACAGTAGTAACCCTTGTTTGTTTTCGTCTTTTTGACAAACATGTCATGTTCAAGGAAGGAAATGCATAAGTTGGAGCATTATTATGCTGGAACAGGTTTGGATCTCTCAGTTCCAGTATTAAAAACTTTGATGCTACAACATGGAGAGACATTTTCAAGAGTTGCTTTTTTTTTATATTTTTGCAACAGTTTGGAGAAGAACTGTATGAATGTGATTCCACAACTCTGCTGTCATTACACTAAGTTACCAGACGAGGGAGATCAGTTCATGTGAAATATGGATATAATCTAACATAAACTACATAATTTAAATGTAACGTGCATAATACTGATTATTTTAAATTTTATTAAAACTTTGGTTCAGTACTATATAAATGCAATTACAACCAAATGTTATTCTTTACTGAATTTAACTTGACTTAAATTTAGACTGCATTTTGATGCGTTTTTGTGGCTTTATAAACATTTTCTCTAAGTCCCCAATTTTGTCTTATTACACATCCCAGAGGAAAAAGAGTGCTGTCACCTATTTGAACACTCCCATTCATCAAGGAACAAGGAAGAGAGGTCAGTAAAGGCTTACAACATGACTTCCAGATTCCTTATCTGATCAAGCTGCTTGTTTTCCTTGTGCTTAAAGTGTTTTCATCGGTTCTCAGTTTTTTATTAAGTTGTAAGGTGTTGACAGCTTAAAATAAATGACTTCTACAAGTCTATAAAATCCTCTTGCTGCTGCTCTTCCTTATCTGTTTGATTTTCTAAATTTAAAACCTATTTTTCTTTTTTCCCCCCTTCCTTCCTCACTCTCTCTCTCTTTCCCCTCTCTCTTTCTGACACACTCTAACTTACAAAACTAAACTCTAACATTGATGCGAAACTTTACCTAAACTCTAACATTGATGCGAAAATGTATGCTACACAAGCCGCTTGATAATTATGAAGTGAAATCATGGCTTTAGGCTTGTTGTCCTAGAAGTCAGGAATAAAAACATCTATTTTATCATTGCAGTAAAGATTGAGCAATGCGATTCAATTCTTATTCATTTTGACAGTGGCATTAAAAGTAGTAAATGCTTCTTGTACGTGTCTGGGCTCTTTTTGTGTATAGTTCTTTTCTCTTGTCTGTCTCTTTCTTTCTCCTTCATATTCTAAACCCTTTCATGTAGTTGTTGTTGTCTGGTGCACTAATTGCTTTCAGGATCTCCTTTTCTTTTTTCCTTCATTGCTTTATTAATTCCTTCATTTTCATGCTAGCCAATGAGGACCCCCTGGCAAAGGTATGTTGTGACCAATGTATCATCTGTTTTATTTCACCTTTTGTTTTTTGTTGTTTTTTTTTCCCCCTCCTCCATATTTTTTTGTTCTTTTTGTTTCCTTCTCGTCTCTCATTTTCACTCAGGTCGTCCACCCAAATACAGCAGCAGTTCATCAGGGTCAGAGCTGGTCTGCCACCCCCTGCTCTCCCCATCCAGCAGTCACCCCACCTCCCCAGCCGCTGAGCGGCCTGAACTCGGGGCTTTTCCCCTTCCCACCCACTCTCTCCCTCAGCCAAGCCCCAGCTCCGGGGATGTAAGTAACCACAGAGGTTACCCCACTTTTCCCTTTGCTCTACAGTACATTAACGTATACCACAAAGTGCCCCAACTGCATTTTTTACACCTGCCCTGTTTATGATGCATGTAGTGAAGCCATCTGCTAATGGACATCCTCCAATTTGTTCCCCTTTTAAATAAACTGTGTTCTCTATGCACTTTCCTAATGTAATTATTATTTCTAATTGTTTTTTATTATTTACTTAAATAAGATAGTGTTTAGGTTTAATCCTAATAGTCAAAATAATCCTGATCTGTTCTTAAGTATTTCACAAGGTTTCAGCTACTTGATCTGTTCCCTTTGTTTTCTGTAAGCTTTGAATCTCTAATACACCTATTAAGTCATTACAATCATTCTAGACAGCTGCAACACAGATCAACTCTGCATTTATTTAAGAGAATAATACTTTATTGAATTATACTTTAAATGAAAGTGTCAGGACTCAATAAAGCTAGTAGTCAGCACTTTTTCGCCCTGCCCTGCCCTCTCCCTGTTTGATTGGTCCGGCACAGAGGGGTGGTGGTACTGACCGTGCCGTTCTTCCTAACAGGGAGACATCCATGAGGATTTCTGCACTGTGTGCAGACGTAGTGGCCAGTTGCTCATGTGCGACACATGCTCACGCGTCTACCACCTCGACTGCCTGGACCCGCCCCTCAAAAATATTCCTAAAGGCATGTGGATCTGTCCTAAATGTAAAGACCAGGTAAACCACATCACTCTGCCATGAAGATCCCCAAATTCGTTAATGTAATTGCATTAAATTCTGCTAACCTGATCTCATACTTATCAGGCTTTTCAGACAAGTTACTCCTGTAATATGTAGTGTTTGACCTAGAACCAGACCTTTCTCTTTTGTCTATCAGCCACATCAATGACTATTACATCCCCTAACCTACGGCAAAAGAATAAGGCTGCTATTAAGTATTTGTAACTTTCCATGTGGTTTTATATCAATTGTCCTTTTATTTTACTCATCGTATAAATGGAATCTGGCATCCAAAACACTCCCATTGAACACTTTTATTTGTTCATCACTACACCATTAGCAGTTGATCACTGGAAGAAATTGGGGTATTTTGGTGCCCCAAAGTTTTCCTAAATACTGTGCCACTGCTTATATTAGATTTCTTTTCAGATACTGAAAAAAGAGGAGGCCATACCATGGCCTGGGACCTTGGCAATTGTACATTCCTACATTGCATATAAAGAAGGTAAAATGTGCTAAGAAAGAGATTGAGTCATCTAGGTTCGTGCTGTAAATGTTTTTTAAAAAATGACACATTCTGCTTTAGAGCGATTTGTTTTTTTTAATAGATTTTACATAATAATCAGGCTGTTTTAAAAAAACAACTTTCTTTTCTTGTGCTTGTCAGCAAGAGAAGAAGAAAAACAGAAACTCATGAAATGGAGTTCTGAGCTCAAACTAGAGCGAGAGCAACTGGAACAAAGAGTCAAACAACTCAGTAACTCAATCACGGTAAATATCCATAAATAATTATTCTTCTTGTTCTTTTTTTTTTTTTTTTTTTTCAAACTTTTTTGGTGAAGATTACACTTCCAACTATCCAGTCTGTAATTCCACGCAATAAAAAAACCTAATGGCTATACTCATAACTCGTATACTATAACTTTAACACTCATGTGGTTAGGAAGAGTCATAGTTAAGCCAGTTGTATATACAGCATGGCACTCTAAAACTAAGCCATAAGCTAGTTCCTTTTTATCTCCTCTTTATAAACAAATTCAGAATTAACAACATGTATGTCTATCTCTTTTATCTAAGAAATGCATGGAGAACAAGAACAGCATCCTGGCCCGGCAGAAGGAAATGCAGGCTTCATTGGGAAAAGTAAAAAACTTGGTGCGCCTTATCCACAGCTTTAATGTTTCACAGACTGTGGAGATTAGTGCAACCCAGGAGGAAAACCCTGAAGACAAGACTGACTGTTTTCAAGGGCTTAAAGGTACAGTACAACCATGCACCAAGCCCTTAGGGTCCGATCAGAACCCCACCCAACTTGGTGCGCAGGTCCCTGCTGCTGGCATGCTGCCCAAGGTGCAAACTGAACCTGAAGTGGGTGAGATGGCAGACTCTGCTGCTGCTGACACTCCTGAGGTAGAACCGAAAGAATTAGGAGCTACTCCAGACAGAAACATGGCAGTGAGCGACGACACTGACACTGTGAAGACTGTGAAGCCAACAGAGGATACAGAAGTCAAAGAGAATGGAAGAACGCACTCTGAGCACTCTGAAAAGGTTGCAGAGTGCCCTGAGACCTTAACAGACTCAAAAAATACAACTCCTAATGCCAGCAACATCGAAGAGGTCAAGATGGACGTAGAGGACCAGGACCATAGCAAGATAACCAATAGTGGAAAAATCTCACAACAGCTTTTGCCAGTGGCAATTAATAGCGTGGACATCTCCAAATGAGTTTTATCCCAGTGGACTTGACTAAATATACCTCTCCTTCTCCTAAACATTTAAAAAACAATGTTTCCCGCATCCAGCTTGGGTGCATCAAGTTGCCAACCTATATATTCTACATATATAATGTGTGCATTTTACTTTTATTCGTCCAAAGTGTAATGTGAGCCTGTCAACAGTGCTTCTACATCCAAGCTGATGGTTCTTGTCAACAACTACACCCAAAAGTTTGTGGAAAGGTGCTTATTACAGTGTCATACCAATTAGTGGACTGTTTTAAAACATGCACGAAAAAGGCCGAATTAAATTTATAATGAAGGAGGAGAATGAATAAATATATCACACCAGTGTGTGCCTGCAACAGTTGCCCTTGAAACTCATGGGGATTGTTTTGAAGTTGTCTTAGTTCCTTTTCCCTGGGAAAAGGGTGACTGGTTACACATGTCCAAAGACTGCATGCTTTGTCCACCCTCAGTGTGTCCCCCAGCCCGGTCTGAGAGGACTCTTCCGAAACCAAAAGCATCTTCTTCTGAGCTGGGGACAAGTCATCAGTATTCAACAGCGCAAGGAAGCGCTAAGACTTCTGAAGTCACAGGCATTTGTTAGGCTATTTTAGGACTATAAATTGCAGATCTCTTCATCCTGTTGTCATTTTATACAAGCTGCAGAAGGTAAATTACATGGCTAAAAAAGTCCATTATCAGGTACACTTCAGACTTTGATAATGTCTAGTGTGCTGTGATGGGACAAAGTGCGAGTGCATCATACAGACAGCAGCATCCTATGACAGAGATGATAAAGATGCTGCTGTTCTGAAATGAGTCTCGTCTGCATTCATAACTGAATCCGAGCAGTCTTACTGTTGAGGAGGGGAGGAAAGGTGTCCATGTCTGAGGAGTATTTCTGTCCTTTATAGCAAAATTTATTCAGGTCTTCCTAGTCTTCATACAAGAAATAAGTGCTTTTCTGTTTTCTCAAACAGTAATTTGCTATTGGAGATGTTACAATGGTATCATTTATGCAAGGAGGTCCTTGTTGCAAGCAGAGGGTTATTGCATAATGAGTGTGTTTGTTTTGTTTTCCCCCTTTTTTTAATTCTTAACTGCCAAATGTTTTGTCCCCCTCTACAACTGGAATATAGATGTTATATTGTATGTGTAGTCTATGAAACAGAAAAATACATGACCGCTCTTCCTTTCCCTGAATCATTCTGTGTGGAAAACGTACAAAACCAAATAATAGTTTCACAGTTTGATGTCTTAAACCTGAGGGTTAGATGTTTGAGCCAGATTTAGTAATAAGACAGCCTGGATTTAAAGCACAAGCTTATTATAGCTAGTATAGTGAAATACTTAAAGTTAAGCAGAACCTTTTCAAAAACTTTTCCTATTATATTTTGCCAATATCTTTTTGGACGTTAACAAAGCCATACTGCTTGCTTAGCTGCAGATGGATTTCTGTCAGACCATTGTTCTAGTCTAATTTTGAACTTCGACCCTCTAAAATCAAGACATCAGACACGCGTTTGCCTGGTTGCCTTTTGTACACTGACTCACTTTTTTCTTTTTCTTTTTTTTTTCCTTTTTCTTTTTTTATATGCCCATTTCCCTGTGTTAAATCATGTCTTAATGGTACTACACAGTTCGCACCTCAAACATGTTTACAACACCTTATTTCTCCACATTTACATATCTTCATCCGTACCATGTTAACGGATCACTAGTCTGTAAGTGAACAATATCAACCGTTATTCATATACCACGTAAATTATATTGCACAAAAGAAAACAGCTTCCTCTCAATTTCAGGTGGTTTCATTGAAACCTAACCAAACTAGCATAGCAAAATTTGTATTAAAAGGCAGACAGACAGACAGACAGAGACAGGCAGACAGACAGAAAATAATGTTTTGCGTCCATGCCTAATTATTCTTTTGTCAAAAGCGTGCTGCAGTTTTTTCTTGCATGACTTTGACAAGCTCTCAGCATTTCCTTTTACTTCAATTACTAAGCTAAGACTCGCAGGAAAAGTGACAACTTGTCATATATATTTGATGTTTTGAATCAAAATTTTAAATTGGATATTTGGGAATTCAGATAAGCCCAAAAGGATATATTATTATGGCCTTTTAAAAACACCTTCATTTCTTTTGGTACAGGCACATCAGAGTGCCTTTATTCCAATCCCTCCCTTTATAGTGTCTGTCCTGTGTTAGATACAGTATGTTACCATAGATTTGCCATTCACTACTTTCACATCCTAAACGTAGAAGCACAGTTGCAAGTTTCGTTTTTTTTGTTTTATGGGCGAAAGTAAAATTACATGTACTAACGTGGTGTTAATTGCGTGATTGTCTGATTTTCTCTTGACTGTCTGTGGTTGACGTAGATCTTTTACACACTCCCTTTTAAAACAGAAGCTGAAAGAGCTTAATGCTCAGGTAAAGGTGTTGCCTTAATAGGTGGTTTTAATTTTTTAAACAAACATATTAAAATAATGTATTTATTACAGTTAGTTGAAAAAAAGTGTAAAAAATTGAGATTCTGGTATGAATCTGATGTGGTATAATATTTAAAGGAGAAAAAATTATGTGCGAGGAGGGGTCTATTTTTTTGTTAATCTATTGTTTATGCACTTTCAGCAGTGATACCATTAGTATTAAAGGTACACCAGTAATAATAATCTTTGTAGTCGACTCTTTCAAACCGTTCACTTCTCCCCTTGTACCTCTTTGTTGAGGTTCAGCAAGTGTTTCTTTTCACTACCTGGGACTGTATCTTATTATAAAGAACTTAATCCATATAATTCTTTTACTATTTCAAATGTCTATGATTACAGGTATTTAATTTTTTAAATATCTGTGGCATCTTGAAAACGATCAAAGATTACCTGCGAGCTGGATGCAAAACCACTTAATCAGTTTGTATTTATGCAATTTTTAATCTAATTTTTTCTTCTTTAAAATATGCATTTAGCTTAGACTTTAATTTGCAGGATTTTTATGCAAAACTTTCCATTGAAGGCAGCAAGAACACAAAAAGGAAAAAAAGTGGTACATGCATGTAAGTCTTTATTTTTGAACAAATACAACTTTTTTTGGCATTTTTGCTATCTTGTTAAAGTAAATAGTCAGTTCATCACTGTAAGGGTTACATGCAGGAATAATCAAATTTCTCCAATCTATTCACCAATATGGAATATTTTATTCTGCGATCAGTGGACCAAATCCTTTTCATTCATACCCATCTTTTGTACTTGTATGATGCTTTTTTCCCTTTTTTTATAAAGGATTATTTTTGTTTTAAGTGACAACAGAAGATGTACTGGCCTCCTTTTGTTGTGTATGAGCCCTGCATTTACGTTCTGTATTCAGAATACCCAAAGAAACTGCAAATGTGCATTTTGCACTAAGAAAGCCTTTTGTGTTTCCAAATACATATCACCGGGTTCTTCTATTGCTTTCTCAATTATGCTGAACATAATTTTTTTTTCTTATGAGAAATTTTGACTTATAAGATTTGTCAGTCATGTAATATAGTAAGTTGGTGTTTACATGAGAGATTAGTGATCTACTTATACCCAGAAACAAAAACATTTTAATTATAGATTAATTCCAGCTGTCCATCTCATAAACCCTTCATTTTCATACACGTGCATTCCATCCCAGCGAAAGTTTTTTTTTTTATACTTGGTCATGATTGTTGTTAACACATTTCATTGTTCAGAAACTTCCCTGGTATTGTGTGTGTTGGGGGCGCATGTCTTTTACCTCATCCGCGGTCAACTCTTCAATTGGAGTACTTTTGTTTACGAGTTAAAAAAAAAAAAAAGGAAAAAAAAAATCTTCCACTAAAGAAACACAAGATGCATTGTAGCGATTTGAGTAATTACAAAAAAGTTCGCCTGGTGTGCTGAACTGTGTAAATTGTTTATTACACAATATAAATATTTGTAAAATTGTTTGTATTTTTCATAATGGTTTTAAAAAGGAGTGTGTTTATTTTTATGAATTCTTTCTGTTACAGAAATCTTGCTTTGTCTTTTTTGCCTGACATTGTGAGTGAAATTGGTTGGTTCTCTTACCTCTCTCATGTATTTGAGCCTGTGCTGAGTTGTTTGTATGCAGTGTTTAGAAATACTGTAGGAAACATGAGAAAAATTGATATTAGGAGCAATTGATCAATTTGTATTTATTTATTTTATCATTTTGTTAATAAATTTACCAAGAAACTTGGTCTGCTACATATGTTGTGTAATCTTTTTTTCTTTTTTTTCCCCCCTTCTTTCTTTTTCTTTCTTTTAAGTGAAATTGTGACTATAGCTACTGAAAGTATAAACCATCTTTGTGGCAGGTTATTACACCACTTTGTATTGTTGTTGTTTTTCTTTGTGTGCAGCAATATATTGTTTTTAACTCTTGCTGTGCGAGTAGATTTCAGATGGAATAGCTTTAAATGATTTGGTTAATGAATGGCAGCATTCATGGCACAGGAAATGATGCAGAAAAAATGAAACTTGTTTAGAAAATTTAAGGTGTGATGTAGTTGGGTGCAAAAATGATTTCTTACATCTGAGCACACATCCTATTTCTAGATGATACAACAAATAATGATGTAGCGTTAACTACAATTCGAAGAGGTGTTCGTGTGTTGAAGGGATAAAATAATCCCGCTGAATACGAAGAACTATCAGCACTTTAATATGAATCTGGGGTAAAGTTTAACCCTGATGACTGTTGGAATAGTTCGACCTTTTGATCTTAACCGAGCACTAATCCTGCACGTGGAAACTTTTTCAGTTCCCTCGCCCGTTAGACCTCTTTTCTCCACATCCACGCAGCTTTCTTCCGTTTTCCATGTCATTTCCTGTAATAAAAAAAGATGGTGGTCAAAGCTGCAAGAAGCAGCTGACTCGTTAGAAAAAAAAATGTAAGCAGCTAAAAGTTTGGCTTGAGCCGAGACTAATGAAATTAACTGGTGGTGGATATGAGTGTCGGGGCGGCTGATGTAGAGGAGGGGAAGTGAGGAGCTCCGGACGAACGGCGTCTTCTGCACAAGGTGAGTCCTGCACTAGACACACACACACACACACGTATATCTACATACACGCACACACACGCTGTGGCCAATGAACATGGCTTCCGAAAGCGTTAGGTGAGTCGCTTGTAGCCTGCGCAGTGCAGTAAGACTCTTCCGTTACATAAGCTAACCGACGAGGAGAAACTTCTCCAGCAGCCGTTGGACGGCGTTAGCGGTCAATGTTTGGGTTTCGGTGTATTTTTTGTTGTTAGTTTTTGACTCTATGCTTGTTTAAAGAGTAGGTTTGTGGTGCTAAAATTTATTTCCTGTAAGTGTTGACTAGCCTCATTGATTGACCCGACCGTCCACCAATCACGTTTCAGCTTTTCCAACCGAACGCCTCTGCCCCGTCACCGGCCACCAGTCGTGTCTAAAGTGCGTCTATTGACACTCGGTTTGTCTCTTTGACACTACAGACACACACATGCGCTGATGTTCAACTTCCTTTTAACATTTAGCAGAATAGTAACAATAACGTATTATATAACCGCGATCTTTGTAGCACCAGAGAACAGGCCGAGGTAATAGAAGTGTTTTATGTACGTATTACACGATAAACATCATTTATTTAGCAACTCGATTTGGGCTGGATGATCACTGATCACGTGGACGACCGCGTTTGACACCATAATTTTAGAAGCTGTTCGCCACTCCTTTATTTCCTCAGCAGAAGTTGTTGTTTTTTTGTTTTTTTTTACCAAAAAAACCAAGTTTGTAAAAGTTATTTTATTAATATTATTACCAGTAGAACCTCATTGCGATTAAATATCTCTTTTTAAGGGTGTCCTGGCCAAGACAATCTGCATACCTATTAAAAATTAAATTACAATCATATAAAAAGTATGCACTCAATATCAAGACGAAGGAGATTTAATATTAAAATAGAATCTTTATTTATTCATCTTCTATACCCGGTTATGTCCTAGCTTGGGATCTCTGAGGTCTGCTGGAGCCTATTCCAGAGCACATAAGGCGAGAGGACAGTTCACGAGTCCATCTCAAGGCCACTCGTAGACAAACAACGACACACACACACACACACTCATGCTCACTCTTATAGGCAATTCAGAATCACTAATCAAGCTTATGTACATGTTTTTGGACTGTGGGAGGAGGCGAAGTAAACACACACAATCACTGGGAGAACATGCAAACTCCCCTTGCCTGGGACCATTCTTGCTGTGGGGCGACTGTGCCAACTACCGCGACACCCAAATAAAATCTTTTCGTACCAAATAATCCATAGTATTAAAATAATATAAAGACAATAACTATTTCGACCCTTAACAGCCAAACCCTGATAATGACAGACACAAGATATTGTACAATGATCATGCAACAATGTTTCAAAGATAATTAAGGAGAACAGTGACTGTAATTTTAGCTAAAGTTGAAAAGATTCTATGTATAAGTAGAAGCATACACAAATACTAATTTATTAACTGTACAGACTTTTTGTGCATTAAAAAGTACAAGACTTCGCAAACGAAATGTATAATTAAATTGCTCCTTTCTCTTTATAAAGACACACAAATACGATGGAAATAGCCCTAGAATGGCTTTATAAATAAAACAATACCAATGAGACAACCTACGGGACGCCAGGGAGGGCCAACTAACCTTTGTGTATAATGCACAATGATGAGTAAGGGTCTTACAATTCGTAATAAATCTCAGCGCTCCAGACAAGAGAATGTGAGCACTGTTCACAAGTATGTACATACAAAATGTCACGATTATCAAACACTGAGAAAGATGTTGCAGAAACCAGCTTCTTTTTTAGATTACATGAGAAACAATTTTTGTTTTAAAAAAATGAAGTTTTAACTTCCCTTAATCCCTAAAAATATCTTAATATGTATATCAAATGTTAAATAGTCATCAAGCACAATGCCAGGATATTTGCGGAAATCAATTTCTATTTCCACATCTTGCATTTGCTGGGGGGTTTAAAAGTTTGAAAATTTTGTGAAAGTACTACTTATGCAGATTATTTATCTATTATAATTCTAATATAATTGCAGACTTAGAATTATTATAAATCATCATCTTGACATTATCTTGGGATTCCTAATGGAGTCTTTTTTCTCCAGAACCTTTTACTTAAATACCCAGGGTTTGAGTTTCTCACCCATGATTTATTAAGTCATTAAAGTTATTTCTTTAACTGTTTGGTGTTGTGTTGTTTTTATTAGATGAAAATAACTATTTTGTCCTATTGAGAATTTTTTTGATGAGCAGGATGTACAGATAGGGTGGTTAGCACTGTCGCCTCACAGCAAGAAGGTCCTGGGTTCTCCCCTCCCTTTTGGCAGTATAGTGTATAAAAATGGAAAGGTTTACCAAATTGACCAATTGCAACAAAATATACTTAATGCAGTTAGCCACTAGCAGGTTGTCCACAGCACAATCACTAGCATTTTTTAAATAGATGGCTGTCACAGCCTTGAACAGTACCAATACCAGATGAATGTGTAAGAATGTCAATATGGTGTACCAGATTTACATCTCTGGTTTCTATGTATATGTTTGTGTGGGTTTACTCTGGGTACCCTGGTTTCCTCCTACAGTCCAAAAATATGTTAGGTTGATTGATGATTCCAAATTGTTCATAGGAGTGAGTGAGTGTGTATTTGGCTGTCTGTTTGTGTGAGTTTTTTTGTGATTGTTCATCGCAGCGCCACATACAGACAGACTGGTGACCTGTCCAGGGTGGGATAGACTGTCCAGGGTGGGAATAAGCAGGTATAGACAATGGATGGTAGAACTGAATACAGTTGTACTTTGTAACATTCTGTTTCAGTATGATGTCATCAAAACATGCATGAACACGGATCTAACAATAATTTCCCTGGTTTAGTGTCATAGTATGGCTCAAATAATGACAAAAACACTTTCTATTTTGATTCCACTTGCCAATTTCTGGCAAATCAACTAGCCATTCAAAATTAATTAATTAATAATTAGTTCTAATTTTTTTTCTTTTTTCAGTTGTAAGATGTCTGCCTGAAGATAACCAGGATTCTGTTTTCCATCTTGCATTTATTATGGCGGACTCTGCTATCTTTCATGCTGAGCCATGTATGGAAACTGTGCCAGAATGCAGCACAAGGTACATATCTTAGAGCATACTTTTGTTGGAAAGCAAACATTGTTTTCTTTCCAGATTACGTATAACACATGTTTTCAATAAACATGTAAAAAAGGGAATTTTTTTGTGTGTTTTTCTGTGTAAAATGGGATTTTTTTCAGTGTACTCTGCCACTTTTTAATGAACTTTTTATGAAAACTAAGCCAGAATGCAGCACAAGGGCATACTTTTGTTGGAAAGCCAACATAGTTTTTTTTCCAGATTTCATATAACACGTGTTTCCAATAGTTTTTAGTGTACATGACAACAAACAAAAGTCCCTTATAGTAGTGCACTATGCAAATAGGATGCAGTTTGATGTATAGATGAACAAATCAATAAATGCATAATGAAATGAACTGCAATACATAACTTGTTTTAGTGCTATTCCTGATGGTTCTTCTGAGGAGCCCAAAGAAAAGAAAGTCAACCATGAGCATTGTGTAAATCGGGGGCAACAAAATGCTGACTGCTGGTGTGAGTATTCAGTTGTTACACAGTTTTAAATACTGGTTATTTAAAATTTAACGCAGTGAAAAGTAGTGCACTGCAGATAACAATAATAAAGTGTCTTTGTGTAATTATATCTATAGTCTGTGAGGAGTGTAAGCAGTATTTCCTAGAGGAATGTCCTGTCCATGGTCCCCCTTTGTTTGTGCCTGATACACCCATTGCACTTGGATTGCCTGATCGTGCAGCTCTCACCGCACCTTCAGGGATTCAAATCACAAGGCAGGGCCAGGACGTGGATGTGTGTTGTATGGATGAATATATCCCAAAGGGAGCTCTTTTTGGCCCCTACCAAGGCGAGATCTTAGGAGACCACGAAAAACCATCCGGAACATACTCCTGGGTGGTACGATGGATTATTACGATATAAGTCTTTTTTTTTTAATCATATTCCATTTATTGACTGATGTTTTCCTCTTTTTGCCTTCTTTTAGATTGTTGATGAGGACAACACCTACAGAACTATTGATGGCTATGACGTGACTAAAGCAAACTGGATGAGGTAATCCTTAACAATTCTTTTCCACAAACAAAAGATTATGCTCACAGTTTATTTCACCTTTTTTTATTAGATATATCCGGATGTCCCCAGAAAAGTCTGAGAGAAACTTGAGTGCTGTCCAGCATAGTGAGCATATTTACTTCCGCGTGTGTCACCGTCTGTCAGTTGGGGAGAAGCTTCGTGTATGGTACAGCGATGAATATGCAAAGCGCCTCCAGAGTATGTCCAGGGACAGTACAAGTCACATGGCAGACTCAGGTGAGATATCGCCAGCTGCCACTGATAAATGTATACTTGAAACAGTTCTGGAAGCAGACTTTCAATAAGCTTGGTATTTTAAAAGAAGACGCTATTCTTCGTATATCTATAGAATTCATTCATTCATCTTCTATACCCGCTTATTCCCGAATCTGGGGTCACGGGG
>JAOTQW010000008.1:10481649-10492517 GCA_026260075.1 Sisor rabdophorus
GTTTCCTCCGGGTACTCCGGTTTCCTCCCACAGTCCGAAAACATGTGCATTAGGTAGATTTGTGACTCAAAACTGCCCCTAGGAGTGAATGTGAGTGTGTGTGGTTTTGTGTGTGTGTGTGTCTGTATGTGTGGCCATGCAATGGATTGGCGACCTGTCCAGTGTGTAACCCTTGCCTCTCACCCAATGTGCGCTGTGATAGACTCCAGCAGACCCACGTGACCCCGAAAAGTTCGGGAATAAGCGAGTATAGAGGATGAATGAATGAATATTGGCAAATCACTGTAGACACCTAATCATCACACACATACTTGCTAAATATATCATATCAGATTCAGTGTTCTCTTTGTTGTTAAAATAACATCCAATCTGATTAAAAAGCCTTTCCGCCAGATGTTAGAGTGAGCCTGTAAGGATTTGTGCTCATTGGGCTACAGGAGAGATCAGGTCACCTGAGTTCTTGCACTCCGATATTGCTAATTCTGATGACTGGAAGCAAATAGGCATTGTCAGGGTGAAGAAAAAACCCTATAGTTACCTGAATCATTTTGAACCACATCGACAAAAACTTTATCTATTGTATTACATTACTTAGAAATCATCATTTTAAACTCTTAGCTAATAAATTTGAAGTATATGGTATGATTTTCTTGATACATCAGCAAAACATCCTACCCTGGCAAGTCAATTACCTCTTAGTCAAACCTCTAAGGACGCATAGTTAATATGAAAGGCGTTGCCATGACCTATTACACAATGATGTGCATACGGTAAAACCACGTATTTATCCAGCAGCTAAATTAGGAGTCATTGTCCGTTAGGAAAACGCATTTTCAAAGCTTGTGCATTAATTTATTTTAATATTAATTTAATCGGGGCGTTAAGGCTGCGCAAGCGCCTTGCAGGATGCTGGAAACAGGGCATCCTTAACGTGACGTCACATCAGCTGCTTCCGCTACTCACTCTTTGTAAAATCCAGTCTGTCCTAAAGCTTGGACCTGTTCAGGAAATATATGTAATAATACTGCTGCTTATAACATTATTTGCGTAAGTAAACACGTTCAAAGGGGATAAAAGATGGCTGCTCAGGAAGTGCAGCCGAACGAAACCATAGTGAAGCTGAAATCCGAGTCGGAGATGCTGAAGACGAAGCTGGAGGAAGAGCGGGCCAAATTGCATGATGTGGAGCGTGAGTATAAGAGACCATCAGCTGGAGTAGTTTTATTTTTCTCATATTAAGAAAGAAAGTTATGTAAAAATGCTTTGATTACTAAAAGCGCGTTTATTTATGGGCCACAATATTGAGCCTGTAAGTTATTTATAGCACCTGTATAGCGTCAGTACTGTCATCTTGAGCTACACGTTATAACTCTTCTCTCGAATATTATAGCGTGTATGTATAAATAAGGCGTCGAATCTGAAGGATGTAGTGAGGAATTAGTTCGGATTTTCAGTTAGTAGCTTTTTTGATAAGGTTGATATGGGCTCTGGGTTACTTTTTGCCCCTGAACAATGTATGTACAGAATATATACTATGTACTATGATTTTTTTTTAAATATCACTTTTGCATCATTTAAGAATATCAATTAAAGGAAAAAAATCATGCAGTAAAACTGAAACTAAAATTTGGCCACTTAGTTTATTGGTAAATTATTAACTTCTGTTAACTGCCCAGTATATATTTTATTCATTTAAAAACCATATATTTATTTCACAGCAATCTTTTGCTAGTGCCACACAAAAATACCAGTGATATTAGTCAAAGATCTAAGTTTTTGCTATGATTAACTTATTGCACAGAATAATAATGCTATACATAACAATGTCTCTGCTGTTACTGACATCTATTTATTCAGTTTAAATCTATGTTTTACAAGCTTTTCTATCCCCTTTCAAAAAACATCTCCATGGATTTATTCATTCATCTGTAATTGGGGGAACCAGCAAGTTTACAGCAGTAATGTTGAAATGTATAGCTTGTTTTTAAGGCTGCATGTTTTACAAAATAAAAGCTGATACTAGCCAGCAGCTCTGTAAACTACTAGGTAACCATGTAAAAAATAAACAAGTGATCCTGTATATTTTTAACCGTGTAACAAGCAACTACACGGCGTGGTGGCGGCGTGGTTAGCACTGTCGCCTCACAGCAAAAAGGTCCCGGGTGTTTCTGGGGAAAAAAACCGACTTAGATAGATATCTCCTAAAAAAAGCCATCTTCACACATTATGATGATATTTATATATTGATAATATATCTATTATTTTATCATTAACGTTTTTAAGATGACTTCAGTCAGTGGCAGTGTAAATATAGCTTATTTAACACCTGCTTTCTTACCCAGTACACCAGGTGGCAGAGAAGGTGGATGCTCTGGGCCAGTTCGTCATGAAAACAAGAAGAACTCTGAAAGGACACGGCAACAAAGTGCTTTGCATGGACTGGTGTAAAGACAAGAGGAGAATTGTGAGCTCGTCACAGGTAAATATAAATCTCAGTTCAGCCCCTTTGCTTACCATGTATGCATTAATGGATTTTACACCCTATGTAATGCACTATAGGGTCTGTAGAGGAAGCCATTAAGGATTCTTGCTCCACAGGAAGTATGATTATCTGCAGACTTATTGCTGTAACCCAACTGCACTTTCAGAGATGTATTTGATTCTTCCATTATTTTTGCAAACAAAAATACCCATTATATTACATGACTGGTTTATTTATTTATTTTAAATATTTTATATACATATTTATTTTATATACATTATTTATTCTTTTTGTCCCCTAGGATGGAAAGGTGATTGTGTGGGATGCATTTACAACCAACAAGGTAAAGAAGTAAATGTTGTTGAAATATTTTAGTCTGGCTAATGTTTTTTCAATTTTATAGGAAATCTAAGCCTTATTGTAATCCTTTCATTAATCTGCCAGGCTATTCTATTCATAGATACTGGAATTAAGAATGTGTGCTAAAGAACTAAGAGCTGTTTGTAAATACTTTGAAGATATAAGGAAAAATTAAAAGGCTTTTTTGAGATTTAGCTAAATATTTCCATAGGAGCATGCAGTGACCATGCCATGTACATGGGTGATGGCGTGTGCGTACGCCCCGTCTGGATGTGCAGTAGCGTGTGGGTAAGGACCTGCAACTTTTTTAGAGGTTTTTTACGAATCTATCATTAAGTAAGTAAATCAATTTAAAGTGTTCCAATGGGGCAGATTGTATAAAGATTAGTAGCTGCGATATCCTATGTTTAAAAGTGAGCAATTTGTGTTCTGCAGTGGTTTGGACAACAAGTGTTCTGTGTACCCGCTATCTCTGGACAAAAACGAGAACCTGGCAGCGAAGAAGAAATCTGTGGCAATGCACACTAATTACTTGTCTGCCTGCAGCTTTACTAATTCAGACATGCAGGTCTGCAGTGATCAAAATACTTTAATCAAAATTCCTATGCAACTAACCTTTATGTATATCAATCTGTATCAAAACTTCTTTGTAATCCTGCCGGATGCAAAAAAACCCTGCGAGATATGCAGTGGTCAGTTTTGTGTATGTACAGTAATTGTAACAATTTTCTTATTTGAGATTTTGACGTCGAGTGGTGATGGCACATGTGCCTTGTGGGATGTGGAAAGTGGACAGCTGCTTCAGAGTTTTCATGGACATGCAGCTGATGTGCTTTGCCTGGACCTTGCCCCTTCTGAGACTGCCAACACCTTCGTATCAGGGGTTAGATTTAAAATCTTCAAAACTCTTTCTATCTCTCAAACGTATTATTGTTATTGTGCAGTGACCCATTTTTATTTTTATCATTATCTCAGGGCTGTGATAAAAAGGCAAATGTATGGGACATGCGCACAGGACAGTGCATTCAGTCATTTGAAACCCATGAGTCAGATATTAACAGTGTGCGGTAAGTTTACCTGCTGGCAGACAGTTCAGAGTTTAGATAGATAGATAGACAGACAGACAGACAGACATTTATATATTGAGTATATAAAAGAAAGCTTTTTTCTCTTCTTTGCCTTATGCTTAATGCATAATTTGCTACAGATACTATCCGAGTGGAGATGCTTTCGCCTCTGGCTCAGACGATGCTACTGTAAGTTTTTTTCCTTTTTATTTCTATTCTAGTTCCTTAAATAACAGAATGACTGCACTGATTTAAAGATAGAAATGTATTATAGACTAAGAAGGCCAATTTGGAATCGGCTTCTGCTATAGTCCGTTTTAACAGGAATCTGGTTGATTGGTTCCTTGAAATTGTAAATTAGATTCTACAAACCTTTTATAGGGAGTTTTTTCATACTATTGTTACCAAAACGAGTATAACAGAAAGCTTAAGACATTGTATAATATTTAAATTAAATTAAAATCACATTTAATTGGTGTAGAAATGTAGAATTGCACAGTAGTTGTACCCAGCGGTGCTAGAGTGTCCATAGTAGATGTGCCTTGGGATAGGCTCCAGCAGACTCCGCGACCCGAGTTTGGAAATAAGCGGGTATAGAAGATGAATGAATGAAATTACACTGTAACTGTTTATTGTTGGCAAAATAAAAGGTTTTCACCATAATGCTAGTATGTTGGTAACTAATTTGTTATTGATGCATTCATCATTGATGCTTTAGGGCTGTACTCTTGCTGGAAATTTAGTTGCTTCTGCTAGGAGGTTCAAATTTGGATTATAAAGAAACCTTTTAACATAATAACAGCTTCAATGTAACAACAAGTCATTTGAATTTCTTACATTTAGGAATTTTGCGCTGGCCATTTGACCGAACTGTGTTCGGAAATGAATTTATTCATCTTCTGAACAGACTATAAGGTTACGGGGGTCTGCTGGAGCCTATCCCAGCACACGCGGGGCAGAAGGCAAAAACATTTCCTATTTTCTTATTTAGTCAAGGGTTTGTAAGTTAGATGATTATTCATGGTAGAAAATAATAAAATCCCTTAAGTAAAAACGTAACTGTTATTCTAAGGACACTAGTAAAGCTTTATAAGTTTGATTTGTTGTCATTAGTGTCGTCTGTATGACCTGAGGGCTGACAGAGAAGTGGCAATTTATTCCAAAGAGAGCATCATATTCGGAGCTTCCAGTGTGGACTTCTCTCTTAGTGGTAAGTGCTATCATTTACACTCTGCAGCATGTTCACTACAGGAACACACATGTATCAGAATACCATGTTTGTGATTTTACATTTACCTTATCCAGAGTGCCTTACATTATCTCTTTTATACAACGGAGCAACTTGCTCAGAGGCCCAACATTCAGAACTTAGTGGTGCTGGGACTCAAACCCTGATTTTCCAATACGCAGTCCAATATCATTCGCATTGAGATACAACTTTTTAATTTTACCAAACTAATATATAATTTATGTATACAAGGCAAAGGATTTTTACAGTTTATTTTAAATAGGTTCATTATTTCCTCACATCGACTTACTTGCATATATACACGGTCTACGTTATGTATACTACATCCTGTAGGCAGACTACTGTTTGGTGGCTACAATGACTACACCATCAACGTGTGGGACGTTTTAAAGGGAACCCGCGTTTCCATTTTGTTTGGACACGAGAACAGAGTCAGTACCCTTCGAGTTTCTCCAGATGGGACATCATTCTGCTCAGGGTCCTGGGACCACACTTTACGGGTAAAAAAATAGCTTTTAGATGTTTTAGTTTTATTTTTTATTTAAAAAGAAGCAACAGAAGGTAGAAACTTAATGAACATGTATTTTATTTATTATAATATTTTCACTGCATTCAAATTGTATAAAAAACATCATTACTGCAAAAAATACATTATTACTGCTAAAATATAGCATCCTTGCATTTTATTTCACATTACATGGACAGAAGTATTAAAACCCCTGTTCGTTAGATTCTTGTTAGGTATTTTATTTTCTACCACCTGCTATAATAATCTCCACACTTCTGGAAAGACCTTTCTCTAGATTGTGTTGTGTGACTCTAGGGGTTTCTGATTCATCTTAATGAGATCAGACAATAATTTTGGGTATGATGTTTGGGGTTCAGTTGGTGTTCCGGTTCATCCCAAAGGTGTTGAGTTAAGGTTTTGTACTGAACACTTTCTAGTTCTTCCACTCATGATCAGTAGCTTTGTGCACTTGAGTCAGTAAGTTCCAGTATAATGTAATGCTACAAAGACATTCTAGGAAAAGGTGTGCTTCTACTTCCTAATTATGTTTGTGGCAAAAACTGGATAAGACACGGTTATGTGGATGCACTGGTAAATTGTCCATACAATTGTCACACTCTTGCTTTCTTTCTGCAGGTCTGGGCTTGAACAGCAGCTTGTCGTGTCTGATATGTCCTTACTGGCATTGACCCCAACAGCAACATTTACTAGAACAACTATTAACTTAAAGTGTTGGATGTGTACGAAATGCACAGTAGAGTAGAACAGGGTTGAAAAGAGACTGTAGTCTATACAGACAAGAGCACAATGTTAATTAGCTGTTTTATTTATTTGTCTATTGCTCAGTAAAGGATCAACACTTGGCTGGAAACACTAGCTGTGTCTGAAATCCTATACTATTAGTAGACCTTATAAAAGTACATACTTCTCACTAATACATGACATGCATGCAATTTAGAAAATACTTTAAATAATGGATTGTAATTTTACTGGGTACATACAGCTCATCAACTGATGTATCCAAAAAACCAAGCAAATGCAAGAATTAAATCGTCTAATATAGAAATGTCAGCGATTGTGAGGAAGTTTTATTATATATAGTGTTTCTTATGAAACACTAACATTTTAATGATTGAATTATAATTAAAATGGCAAGGTAATTATATGGAAGTATTAAATTTAAGTTACATGTACACTGCTTTAAGACATGATGTCTCCATTAACACTACACCAATAACCAGCTCTCCTCTCACAAACTTCTGTAATTGGCTCTTTTGTTGTGTTGATGTCTAGCAAACAACACAGAATTATTATACATATCTAAATTGCAACTGTATTTCTGTCTTGTGGTAATGTGTTAACATCAGAGGTGGTTGTGATGAACTTACTCACGGCTGTGTGTCTTTGTAGAAGGCTTGTGTTTATTTTTAGCTAAGAGCAGAGATATTTGTGCAGATTGTGATTATGATATGCAAACAATAGTCTATTCATTTTTCTCTATCATGTGCTCTTTTATATTGATCTAAAGTACTTGCACTATAGGAACAGTTACTGTAGCTAAATAAATAAATGCGTATTATATATCGAAAGATGTGATGTATTTGCTTTTTCTTTCAAAACTTTCAATAGTATTTGTCACCTACATGATTATACACCATACAACATATAGTAAGGATTGGTTTGGAGTGCAGGGTTCGCTATGATACAGTGCCCCTGGAGCAGAAAGGGATAAGGGGTTTTTCTCAAGGAGCTGAGGTGAAGTGCGAGGCCAGGTCTCCTTGGATCTTCTGGGAGAAAGACATGAGAGCGGACAGTGATATCGGGTAAGGATGTCTGGGATTTAGTCTGGGTTCTAAGTCATCCCAAAGGTGTTTAGAAGGCTTAAATCAGGGCCCTTTTTAGTCTTTATGGAGGCTTTGTCATGCTGGAACCCGTTAATTTTAGTGAAGGGTAGTATTTGTAACATTACTGCATATTATACAACAGTAAAATATTTAAATTTTAACCATAATTTTATAAATACAGGAGATTAAGGGCAGTGGTGGCTCAAACTGTAAAGGGGCTGAGTTGTTGAGCCAAATGCCAGGAAGACCCACTGCCAGTCAGCCACTGTTTGGTCCTTAAGCAAGAACCCTAACCCTTTCTGGTCCAGGGGTGCTGCATTATACCTGCACTTTGACCCCCAACCTACTAGGATATTATATGTAAAGAAACTGTGCTGCAAAAAGAATTTGAGACATTTACATCAAGCAGGGGCACAATGGTGTAATGGTCTATTTAAAGTTTGCATGTTTTCATGTGTTTGTTTGGGATTACTCCTGGTACTTCGCTTTCCTCCCACTGTCCAAAAACATGATTGGTGATTCTAAATTGCCCATAGTCGCGGGTCTGAGTGTATGTATTTATTCGTTTGTAGCCCTGCGATTCGCCCTATGTGCGCTAGGTTAGGTTTCAGCAGATCCCCGTGACCCAGAGTTTGGGAATAAGCAGGTATAGAAGATGAATGAATGAATAAATGGTATAGAAGATGGATAGATGACTTTACATCAGGCATTGATACTGACGACAACCATATATGATGTCACAATCTATCAAATGGTTACATAGCGAGGAAATTTATGACCTCATGTGTGAATATTCAGATTGTAAAATTAACGCTGCCAAAAATTTGTTAATTTAATTCCTAATATTTTTTATTATTTTTTTCATATCCGGGTGGTAACTAATAAGATACATTCTGCATTTAATATATAAATACAGCATGTGGCGCTATTTCGCTTATATACGCCACACAACAAACAAAGAAGAAGAAAAACAGGAAATGACAATGCGCTCTGCTGTCAAACCAGGGACGAATCTCAAATATCTTTCTAGTGCACTAAGAAAAAGCGATATAAATAGTTTCTCGTACCCTAGGTAGTGCACTATTTATAGGGCGCACTACGGTGTTTGGGATGAAACTAGCGGCTAGTTTCAGTGTTGTAAACATTTCTCCTTTTTCAGTTTCCAGTTACCTTATGAGTGTCTTAAAGCTGTTTATTTCGGTGGGACGCTTGTGCCGTTCGTGCCCGAAAGAACAAAGGTGCTTTGTAAGTGTGTGCCTTCTCCAGCTGCAATGAGTGATGTTGTCGAGAAGACCCTCAGTGCACTTCCGAGTCTGCTGTCGCTGGATTCTCAGCCTGGAGCCTCCAAACTTTTAACCACCTCCAAATTAGGACACTTGGTCCGAAGCATCACTGAACTGACATCTAAAAATGTGAGTGTTTCCCCATCACGTCTCCTTTTCTGTAAATGGACGGGATTTTAGTTTGTCATGAAATTGTACAAGTTCAGTGCTATTCCTTTTCTCCCCCAGGAGGAAGAGAAGCTCATTACTAAAGAACTGGCTGCTATTAAAGATCAGATATCATTACCTAATACTACCATGGTGAGTTTATTCAGTTTGTGTCACTGCTATTGTGGCCTTCCTACACTATCAGTGATAAGCATGTATATGTTCTGTTCAGAGACAGATGAGAGAGCTGATGGTGAGAGCCATGTATTGTGAGATGCTTGGATATGAAGCCTCGTTTGTTTACATCCATGCCATCAAACTGGCTCAGCAAGGCACAGTGCTGGAGAAAAGAGTCGGTATGTTAACATTCTGTACAAATCCGGATCTCGGATCAGGAGCTGCAGCTGATGTCTGCTTGTTTCCATGTGATGGCAGGTTACCTGGCAGTGTCGCTGTTTTTGAACGAGGGTCATGAGCTGCTATTACTGCTGGTCAATACAGTATTAAAGGTATGTAGGTTTATTTACTACATTTGCATCACCTTAAAATTTCGTGTTCCAGGTGTACTAGCTAATACGTAGGGGAAGAAATAGTTAGGCTCCTAATTAAAAGATTATGGTGTCAATTCCAAGGACCACCAACCTGCCACTGCTGGGTCTTTGAGCCAGGCACTTAACCTTCACTTCCCCAATTGTATTATATAGAATTATATACATGTAGGCTCTGGTTAAGGACGTCTGCCAAATGTAAATGTACTAAAAAAAAAGCATATTAAAAATAAAATGCAAACAAAGGAACCATGTGTTCGAACAAAGTGTATTATGTTACTTAATCTCATCTGTATAAACACTACATAATCATGTCTTATTAAATGAGACCTTGTCATTTACAGGATCTTCAAAGCACCAACCTCCTTGAGGTCTGCATGGCTCTGACTGTTGTAAGTCAGATATTTCCCAAAGACATGATTCCATCTATTCTGCCGCTTGTAGAAGAGAAGCTTTCTCATCAAAAGTAGGATCAATCAATAAATAATCTAAGTCGATTTAATAAGTGTCTTTCGTGTTTTTCATGATTGACTTTTTTTTAGAGAAATCATTCGACAGAAAGCAGTGCTTGCTTTGTACAAGTTCTATCTGATCGCCCCGAATCAAGTGCAGCACATTCACAGCAAGTTCCGGAAAGCCTTGTGTGACAAGGATCCTGGAGTCATGATGTCCTCTTTACATATCTACCTGCGGATGATAAAGGTCTAAATACTTTACACTATTTACTAATTGTATAAATAATGTATAAAAACACCTAGTTGCTTGTGATGTATTGTTTGCATTAATAATAAGGAGTCCGTCTATAAGGCAGCTTTTTTTCTCCACTGTCTGTCATGTCCTGTTTGCTGGATATGTAGTTGCAACTAATTGTGTCTAACTTCTTATCAGGAGAACCCAGACAACTACAAGGAAATGACAAGCAGCTTTGTTACCATCTTGAAGCAGGTGGTTGGAGGAAAACTCCCACTGGACTTTAACTACCACAGTGTTCCTGCTCCATGGTTGCAGATTCACCTGCTCCGTATCCTGTCTTTGCTGGGCAAAGATGATCAGAGGTGTGCAGATTGTATTTATTTTTATTTTGATAAGCGGCTAATGCATTTTGTACACTTTCGTATCATTGCCCGATTGCAACTTTATTTCTGATTGGTCAGACATTTATGGTAAGATAGTGTTTGCAGCTGAAAGGTGGAAGTGTGCATTAGTGTATTTCTCATTGGACAGTTAAGTGTGCATCGTATGCATACTTCCAAATCTGGGCAGAAGTCATAGGTTATCCAGAAACATTTTGCCAACTGCAATTCACATACTGGGCAGGGCGGTGCTGTAGTGGTTAGCACGGTCGCCTCACAACAAGAAGGTCCTGGGTTCGAATCCCAG
>JAOTQW010000008.1:10522677-10536478 GCA_026260075.1 Sisor rabdophorus
GGGAAGAACATGCAAACTCCGCACAGAAAGACCCCAAGCCCGGGATTCGAACCCAAGACTTTCTTGTTGTGAGGCGACCGTGATAACCACTTCGCCAGCGCCGCCCCATAGTAAACCTATTTAAAGTAAATAATGATAAAAATATCTCAGCCGTTCTCTTCTTTATACATCAGCTTCTTGTGTCAGTTTGAGATTGTTAAATGAAATACATGCATCAATCAGGAACAGGATGTGAGACAAGAATGTACGTGTGTGTGCGTGTGTGTGTGTGTGTGTGTGTAGGAGAAATTTTTTGTGCCCTGTCATTTTAAAGGGCAAAGCAAAGTGTTGCCAGTAGAAATGACTGAAAATCAAAACTTATAAGATTTTGCTGCTTATTACACATAGCCTCTGTCTGAGGTACCATAGACCCATTTATCATTATAGGTTTAAAAAATCATGATTCAGATCAGGGCGGCACAGTGGCGCAGTGGTTAGCATCGCAATCCTGGGCTCTGTTTGCATGTTCTCCCCGTGCTTGCGTGGGTTTCCTCCGGGTACTCTGGTTTTTTTCCACAGTCCAAAAACATGTACATTAGGTTGATTGGTAAAGCTAAATTGCCCGTAAGAGTGAATGTGAGTGTGCATGGTTGTGTGTGTGTGTGGCCCTGTGATGGACCGGTGACCTGTCCAGGGTGTACCCCCTGCCTCTCGCACTATGTGCACTGGGATAGGCTCCAGCAGACCCTGGAAAGTTCGGGAATAAGCAGGTATAGAAGATGAATGAATAAATGATTCAGATCATAACATTTTACACCGTCATCTTCTTTACCCGTTTATTCTTCTATACCCATTCATCTTCTATACCCGCTTTTTCCCTATTTCGGTGTCACGGGGGTCTGCTAGAGCCTATCCCAGCGCACATAGCGCGAGAGACAGGGGGTACACTCTGGACAGGTCGCCAGTCCATCACAGGGTCACATACAGACAATCAAACACTTACACTCCTATGGGCAACTTAGAGCCACCAATCAACCTAATGTACATGTTTTTGGACTGTGGGAGGAAACCAGAATACCCAAATGAAACCTAAGCAAGCACAGGGAGAACATGGAAACTCTGCACAAAAATTGAACCCAGGACCTTGTCGTGAGGCGACCGTGCTAACCACTACGCCACCGCGCCACCCAAATTTGATCATATTAACTGCCATTCATTTCTTTATGACAAAAATCTGTGTTGTTGTTTTTCAAATCTAAATTAAAGCATCGCATCAGTGTCAGAACTCACTATCATTTCAACAATTTATAGCAAATTCCAAACCATACCAGAAGTGATTTTTCACCTTACATGTGAAATGCTTTCTGTGGCCCAGGCCTAAAACATAATATACTGTATGCACCACATAAACCTGTAGGAAATGGTGTTTTAGTGGTTAAGGTAAAGGATTGATACCAAAAATACTTTTTGGGATTTAATCTCAGCAGCAAGCTTACACTGTGGGACCCTAAGCAAGCACGGGGAGAACATGCAAACTCCACACAGAAAGACCCCGTGCCTGGGAATCGAACCCAGGATCTTCTTGTTGTGAGGACCTTCAGTTGTGTAAAAGAGTTATTGTTGTATAATAAGTCACTCTGGATAAGGCTGTCTACCAAATTCTGTAAATGTAAAATGCCTCTGGCTTATCTAGCTATTTTTTGCATACACCAGAGGTTTATAGGTTATTATTACTTATTAATTAAATAGGGTTATGGTTAAGGTTTACATCCGATGACTTGCCCATGCAGATTGTGTTTCTTCCTCAAATTGGAACAGTGAACAAGATCTGTGTAAAACAAACTTTATTCAGGGGTTTTGATTTGTTTAATAGACAGTGTATTTTGAATCTTCTCTAAGAATTTTGCTGGTCTTCCGGATTCACATTCACAGATCCACTATCCAAAGTGAGTTACATTTAACTCTTTTATACAACTGAGCAATTGGGGGTTAAGGGTCTTGCCCAGAGGTTCTCAGTAGTGGCTTGGTGGTGCTGAAAATTGAATACTGGTCTTTTTGGTATCATTCCAACACCATAACCACTAAGGCACTCTTCCCATAGATCTTTTGTAGTTGCTATTGACAACCATTTCTAAAGACATCTCAGACATTGAAGCTGGAAAAAGAAATAATAAAAATATATTTTCTCTGAATTGTATTTCTTTATCCTAAGCTAAGGTTGTTGAGTGTTAGTACACAGTTTAGTTTAACCTGTAACCTTCTAAACAAGGCCTAAGTAAACTAAACTTTCAAATTTTACAATCCCCACATGTATGGGAAGAGAAAAATAAACATATAAAATATACTTGCTGGATGGAAGCAGAGGCATGCTCTTTCTTTCATCTTCTAATGTCTGTAAATTGCCATTCATTTTTTTTGTTGTTGTTTTTTAACTAAATTAATGCATTGCATCACTATATAGCAAATTCCAAGCCATTCTAGAAGTGATAGGTTAGTAAGAGTAAGGAATAATAGTAAGATTATACATGAAATAAAATGTTTAAAAAACCTCATATGACTGTAATAGTCAGAATAGTGTCCTATATTGTAGATAAATAGTTCCTGCGGTGCTTTTTTTAAACAATAAATAACAAACATGAACAGAGTTTTTTTTTGGTCTTCTGGTTAAAAATCTATTTACATTCCAATAGTAATAATTCTGTTAAAGTGATCCAAATGTATTTATATATAAGACCAAGAAAAGTTCATCCAACTCCGGTCCACTTATGTCTTTACCTTTGCTAACCCTGTTCATGAAGACAGGCACTGGCATCATCAATGCCTTCACATACTGCAAAAAACGGCTGGTGTATAAGTGTATGAGCAGAGTAGAGCATCACAAATTTTTGCTTTGTGCTCAAATCATTTGATAATTGATCCAATTTCAGCTCTATTCCAGATTTTAATTTCCCAACTCCTTGCTGAAAACACACTTCTTTCTCAATTAGTTCTCAATTACTTCGCCACCACGCTGCCCTGACATCAAATATCTAATTGATTAAGGCAAATGTTATAAACTTGACAAGGGTATTTTATTTATTAATTTTATTTGTAATTTATAAAATAAAATAACAAAATATATTTTCCTAAGTGTTTTCAGCAGAGACCTATTATGCAGTACACACCTAAATAAAACAGTATGTCATTAGTTAATGCACATTAATCTTCTTATGTATAATCTCTTATCCACATTGTTTTTTTTCTTTAAACTCACATACCAACATGTGAACAAAACATGAGGGGAATCCATTCCCTAACATTTTTTGTTAAAATTCTGGTTCTAGATACTCATGATTTTCATTAAAGCAAAGAGGTGTGTCATGATAGTAAGCTGTTTCAATAAAATTGCAATAAATAATGTAAAATCTGTAGTAAGTTAAATGATAAACGATTGGAATTTTATCTAACAGGCACATTTCCCCCACTTGATCCGTTGAATATTTATTTATTTCCGAGTTTATCTATTTACTTATGTATAGAAATAAAAGGCAAACATTAACCAAACTCGCGTTTTCCCTTTGTTTTATTAAAAACGCCAGAAATCACATGATATATTCTCCTGGTACATGGGTTTTCTCCTGGTACTCCGGTGTGTGGTTGTCTGTATGTGGCCCTGCGATGGACTGGCGACCTGTCCAGGTATACTACCTGCCTCCCTGTGCGCTGAGATAGGCTCCAACAGATCCTCGTGACACCGAATTAGGGAATAAGCGGGTATAGAAGATAAATGAATGAATGAATGAATAGTCTAGAGGTTTGACACCTTTAACATGTAAATATATCTTATTTCTAAAAGCTACAGATTTACTACATAGACACTGCCGTTTAGAAGGTAAATGTCTGTAAAGAGTTTAATAAGCGTGGTTAACACGGCTGCTGTCACGTTTTGACGGTGTGTGTGCGTGTGTGTGTGTGTTTGTGTGTAAGAGCTTTAAAAGCGAGCAATGCTTTGAAATCCCACCCCCACACAAGGAGCATCAACGGTAGTAGCAGCAGCTGTGTGCGAGACGACCCTGCATCCCATACACTCGGAGGACAGAAGATGATCAGCTTTAGTCACACACAGAAAAGTTTTTAACTGAAGTTTTGTTTACCCGCAGATTTGTTGATCGCGTTTGTGCGTAAAGCGTGCGTTAATGCGCTTAAGGGAACGTCCCGCGTCACCCGGCTCGAGCGCAGGAGAAAGCTGAACGAGTAAATAGGTGTGTCAATGGCAGAAAGGTTCACAGTCACTTAATGGCAATAAAAAGCGTGTTTTTGGACGAAAACTGTTTCAGACGGCTGGCGGATGAGCGGAAAGCCCTCAGAAAAAGCTACCCCTGGGGTGGGGGCTGGTGCTGAAGCAGGGACGCGCGTGGCCCTGGATTGCTACAGAAATGCCCACCAACCGCACTTCTCCTGCCAATCACACCGCGCAGCTTTACAACTTTCCCGCACTCATATTTGGGATCCTGCTGATTGTCGTGATAATCTGCGGGAATCTGCTGGTGTGTCTCAGTGTGTACAAAGAAAAAGCTTTAAAAACTACAACCAATTACTTTATAGTGAGTTTGGCTGTTGCGGATCTGCTCTTGGCAGTGCTCGTCCTTCCCCTGTTTGTGTACGCAGAGGTAAGTGGAAGAAGCACGGGCTTTAACATGAGCCTAATGTCTGGGCTTGTCAATTTATGGAAGTCGCTTGAAAAGCAGTGAGCTCATGTCATCAACTGAACTTGATCCTTATACAATTTAGCAACCCATTTGTACATCCCAAAATAATCCTGTCCTGAATAACCTTCACATTTTTTGTAAGGCATTTGTGTGTTATGTGACTGTGGATTTCTGTTCATTCAGATTCAATAGTTTTAATGAGATCAGACAGTAATGTTGGGTGAGGAGGTCTGGGGTTTAGTCACATCAGTATTCCAGCTCATCCCAAAACGATTCAGTGGGATTAGTTAGTTACCCATTATTCATCACATATACATTAGTGCACAGTTTAATTCCATCTGCTGCATATATTCATTTATTCATTCATTCATTCAACTCCTATACTCACTAATTCCCTAGCTCAAAGTCACAGGAAGGACTGCTGGAGCCTATCCCAGCACACATTGGGTGAGAGGCAGGGGTTCACCCCTGGGGTCCACCCTGGGCAGGCCCACACAGACACAACCAGACGCACTCACACTCCTATGGGCAATTTAGAATCACCAATCAACCTAATGCAAAACCTTTGTACTTTGGGAGGAAACCGGAGTACCCAAAGGAAATCCACGCAAGCGCGGGGAGAACATGCAAATTCAGCACAGAAAGATCCGGAAATCAAACCCATGACCTTTTGGCTGTGGGGAAAATGTGCTAACCACTGCGCCACCATGTCGCCCTGCTGCTTATATACATTTACATTTACATTTGCAGCATTTAGCAGACGCTCTTATCCAGAGCGAGGTACAAAAGTGCTTAAAAATGTATTGTTGAGCTTCGCAATACTGATACAATAGTAATAGTACTTATACAATAGAAATACTACTATTACAATATACTTCATCCTAAAAAGTTAGGGTCAAAGTATTGCGTCAGCCATAATTCTCCCTCAGGGAGTTTTTCCTTTCCACCGTTGCCGGCTTGCTCATAAGGGCTTGCTCATAAGGGACAAACTGGTTTCTATTACATTCTGTACCGTAATTTCATCAATTGTGTAAAGCTGCTTTGTGACAATTACCATTGTAAAAAGCGCTATACAAATAAAACTGAATTGAAATCGAATTGAATAATTCAATGCTCCGGAACTGAAAGGGTTAAGGGCCTGGCCTGAAGGTCCAACAATGGCAGTTTGGCAGTGTTGCGGCTTGAACCCTGATCCTCCAATCAACAACTTACACTAAAAACACTAATTGAATAAACTCAATTAATTGAGTAAACTTGTTCCCTACTAAACTTGAGGAATAGGTCAAAACTTATACATTATAAGTTACCACATAGTTTGTGGTCACCTGACCATCAGATTTATATGTGGTTCCTTTCCAAACTGTTCTAGACACACATGTGTAAAAGGATTTTGTATGTTGTAGCATTACATAATTTTTTTTACTGAAACTAAGAGACTCCAACACTGTTCAAGCATGACAATAAGCATGAAACTCCTGAGCTCCATTAAGACAAGGTGTTATGATTGGATAGTACTCAAAAAGTTTGTGTGTTTCGCACAAAGCTCTTAACACCATTGTTAAGAACACCGTTGGAATGAACTGGAGCAGCGACTGCACCCTAGAACTCCTTATCTGATGTTAGTGTCTGATCTCACTAATATTATTGTAGCTAAACGAGCCCAAATCTCACATTCAAGCTACAAATATAATAGTGGACCTCAATCTAACAGCAAACTAGAAAGTAAATGTGTAATGAGATGTTTAAAAACATAAATCTGATGGTCAGTGGGGCAGTATAGTGAATATTCTGGTAATTAAGTTCAAGTAACCTGGTCTTTATGTAGACTGTTATTAAGTATACAAGTTTGTCAGGGCTTGGTGTGCTTTAATTGTATGCTTCAATTATAATGTTCAGTTAACTTGATGTTGCCTTCAAATGTTAAGTTCCAACCTTAACACTAACACTTGAATTTTAAATGATGGGTCCAAAAAAGCAAGTGGTTACTTAGAACAACTTTATCGATTAAGTAAAGACATTATGATTTACAGTGCAGAGGTTTAACCATCTCAGTTACTACGGTTTTAACATTGATTTAGGGCTCTGTGCAGAACACTTTCAGTTCTTCCACTTTATGTCTTATGACACACTTGGTCTTTATAGGGCTCAGGAGCTTTGTGCGTTGTCATGTCATGGTTAAATAGTGTTTTAGTCTCCTAGTTCAAGTGAATAAATTTCACTTGTGGTCTGGCGACCTTAGTTTAATTCTGGCTCCTTTCTGGTCCAAGCTCTCCCATTTCATCCCTCTGTCCTATAAATAAAGGCAAAAATACCCCCAAATATCTTTGAAGAATTATTCATTACAGCACACAGTGACACTCTAGACAACTGTGTGCTTTCAACTGTTTGAGAAAGAGAGACATATTGTTGTAATTGTGGTTTGCTACATCTGGTTATATAGCGTAATCCAATTACGTTTCAGATCCTTCAAGTTATTTGTTAAAAGTTTTGGCATTTTAATCATGCGTAGGCTTCAGAGTTTAAATTCATTTATCCATCAATGAATAGTATTGGGTTAGGTTCACTTGGCATGTGTGACAGGAGCAACACCTCCTGCAGAGTGCATCTGTGTCACTTCACTTTTTTTTTCACCAGTGTGCAGTCAGTATGGCTCCCAGAGCACGCCACACACCATGGGCAACATGACACGTTTTTGAGTGCAAAGAACACAAAAAGCAAGAAAAGGGAGGCATTAGGTTACCTGGTTACTTTGGGCAAAGGTTTACATCATGTCCTTAATGTGTAATCCAACAGCGATTCCTCATTATCATACTCCACACTTTGTTTCCAGTAGCTCATGCATTCCACTTGTAAAATAAAAATGGGTCATTGGCATAAGAAAGCCTCTATTTACTAATAAAACAATTGAGCCTCCCCATTGCTCATCATTAAAATGCCATTAAACCCCTCTTATCTAAGGTTTTTTGTGTGTATCAAACCAAAAATAGAAGATCAGTTTAAGGAACATAAACTGTGCATGTGTGTATGTCTGGTTTGCTTGGGATAAGTTGACATATTTCTTTATAATTGACACAGGCTTTTTGCTGTTTAAGGGGTGGTAAGAGACGGAAGTTTAAAGAGAGTAATATTGGAATTGGCTTGATAAAGTTACTAGAAAAGGTTCAATAAGAGGAGAAAGAGACTAATTACGGTTCTGTGTTTTAGTTCCAGGATGGAGTTTGGTCCCTAAACATGACAGTGTGTGATGGACTTATGACCATGGACGTGATGCTGTGTACTGCCTCTATATTCAACCTCTGTGCAATTAGCATTGACAGGTAGGTGAGAAAGAAGTAAAAGTGAGAGAGGAAGGGGTTTGTAAACTTTTACTTGGTGTTGAACAGTGACTGCAAGAATGTAAAGGACAGAGATATGACATCCAGACTCAAGCTTTATAACCTACAGCGTGAGTAAATGTGTTTCCAAAGTGACAGCCAATGACTAACAGCATGCACAGGTTTCCCGAGGATTTCTCATTTACACTCTCATTGGCACTGTCCTGCTGATCGAAGAGAGCTGCAGTGTTTATTGTGTCTGACACTGTGCTTACAGACTGGTACAAAGAGATGAATTCAGAGATTTAATGAGAGCTGAACTTAATGTTCACAAATAGAACAGGAAGTGCTGCTAATAGCATCTCTGTGTGGATCGTTGCAGGTTTATTGCTGTTTCTGTCCCACTTAACTACAACCGCAAACATGTGGACCAGCGGCAGATTGTCCTGTTGTCTGCCACGTGGATACTGGCACTAGCCGTAGCCTCGCCTGTGCTGTTTGGCATCAACAATGTGCCAAATCGAGATCACAGCGAGTGCAAGCTGGAAAACAACAACTACGTAGTCTATTCCTCTGTCTGCTCTTTCTTCGTGCCCTGCCCCATCATGTTGCTACTTTACTGTGGAATATTTCAGGGGCTTAGAAGGTGGGAAGAAGCGAGAAATGCCAAGCTGAAAAGCAGCATGCAAGCCTGTAGGAAACATGAGGAGCCACCTGCATCTCTACCACCACTGGCTTCTCTACCCCTGCCTCTTCCTCCTGTCATAGAAAATGACTTTACTGACTTCAGTCTAAAAGAGATGGACAAGGATCTAGTCCCAGACACTCCTTATACTCTAGAATGTAAAAATGGGCCTGTAGCTTCTCTAACCTTCTCAGAAAGTGGTTACAGCCAAGATGAGAACCAGGACAAGAGGAGGGCAAAGATTAACGGGAGAGAGAGAAAGGCCATGAGGGTGCTTCCTGTTGTGGTGGGTAAGTAGATCTTTTCAAACATTCATTCATTTATCTTCTATACCCACAGGGGTACACTCTGTACTGGTCGCCAGTCCATCGCAGGACCACACATAGATAAACATCCACACACAGATAAACATCCACACACGCTCACACTCACTCATATGGGCAATCAACCTAATGTACATGTTATTGTACTGTGGGAGAAAACCGGAGTGCCCAGAGTAAACCAGCGCAAGCGCGGGTTTAACCAGAGACTTTCTTGCTATGAGGCGACCATACCAACCACTACACCACCACAGAGCCCCTTTTCGTAATACTTCTAAAAAAAGGTACCTGAGGAAAACTTTACAGACTCTTTTGCTGTTGAAGTGATGAATATACGCTAATATTTCAGGGGTTATTACCAAAATAAGATTTACATACATAAAAACAGTTTCAAGTCCTGGGTCTTTCTGTGTGGAGTTTACTGCAGTTTCCTGTGGTTTACTCCCGCAGTCCAAAAACATGTATTTTAGATAAACCAGTGGGAGTTACAAGTGCATAATAACCAGAAAAATAGCCTCAATGCTGGCATGGCTTTAAATTATACAGACAAACTTAATTTACATACAAACAACAATATGAATATGGGAATATTCTAGTCCTAGACAAGGTTCAAAAAACGTAGGGGTTAAAGTGCTAGACTGGCTATTCAAACTAAGCAAGGACCTTAAAAAATATAAATGTAGTTACTAAAAATTTGCTGTCAAATATTTTTTGTGTATATTTTTTTAAATTTTGTTTAAAACATTAAACCTACTGACCTTGGTCATTTGAAGTATAGTTATACACAACTATCTATACTGTGTTTTAGGAAAAGATGGTTAATATAGACACCATAGAGCTGGACAATTTATCAGTTCAGCACCATTGTGGCAATGTGCACAATGTCAAGTGGGGATTATATTTAACTGCACCTGAATTGAGAACACATGAATTGTGAATAAGTTTATTTTTAGAGTAAAAAGTTCAACACTTGTACATTGTTTCAGGCACAAGAAACAATGACTTATTCTAATTTATATATAAGACTATACAGTGTTACTTTCATTTCATCATTTTATATCTGAATCTTCAGAAAACAGAAAGCTGTTTTATTTCATATATTTCATTTACACATTTGTTCTATATGCAGAAAACATTGCACTGTTGGTTTTTTTTTTATTGTGCAGCCCTGTAACAATATTATGGCATATTGTAGTATGATGTCAAAGCAGGTGGAAGTAGTGGCTTATTAGTTACATTATTGCTTTAAGTTACCCCTGAGCAAGGTCCTACACGGCCATTTGCTCAGTTGTATAAAAGAGATAAATGTAAGTCACTCTGGATAAGGGATTCCGAATGCTCCAAATGTAAGTGTATGCTTAATAGTGAAAGATAAGAAAGACTTGTGTGCTACGGGTACAAAGAGACAATTATAGACCCCTAACCTTGACATGCTTATCAGGCTTACCCCGTGACATGCTTATTTGGCCATATGGTTTACATTTCACAAACAATATTCAGCATCCTACCTTGTCAAAAGTGACAAGTTGAAACTTGAAAGCTCAGCAGAGGCAGTTTATAGGTGTTGGGGTTTGAACCCATGTCCCTCTCATAAGCAGTTCAGCACCTTAACCACTGAACTACCACGTACCCTGTGTGTTAGATGACATTTATTTACATGAAAAGTTGCTCTGGTTTCCCAGCCTTTTACCTAATGTATTACATGCTGCATGGTGAATTGTGGTTGACGACAGAGGTTTTGTATGTATATTCCAGATCTGTCCAGAATGTACAAATATTTTGGTGGATCTCTTTATTAATGAACAGCATCATGGCTATTATAGATTACAGAAAAGTAATTATGCCTATTGAAATAAGCTGTAAGATGCTTTCCAACAATGATACATTTTATAGGTTAAAACAACAGGTTAAATTATTATATACTTATTTGAAGCTTGTCTTTAAAATATGCAAACATTTCTAAATGCAAGTACAGGATTGTATGTAGGAAACCTGAGTGCCTTCACTGACCCACACTGGCTAATCATACTTCTTAAGTCCTTAAATCCTATTATGGCATAACCTTTGTCCTTTGGACGCAGCCCTACAGAGCTGAGATGCTTCCATTCACAACAGTTTGCACACAATTTTTGGCACTTTTAAACAAAAAGGGTTTTGTAAAAACTCTGTAAATCCTGCTGTATCTTTTATGGTGCCTTTACCAAGCTCTGTTTAAGAATGGCCATGGAAAGAAAAAGTTTCAAACAGAAAGTCAAAGTTTAAGCAAAGTCATTTTGGTTCAGAATTTATTTAATGAGCAAATATGGTGAAAGAACATTCCTCATTATGTATAGCAGTGTTCCTGCTGCTACTTCTCTCTTTTCCTTTACCCTCTTTACTTCAACCTGTCAAATCAGGTGGAGTAATGATAGTCTTCAGCAGTTGACAACCGGACCAGTGACAGAGAGCTGGTACATAATTCATAAACTGAAGACAGATGAGTCAGTCAATCACACCCTGCTTAATAAAAAACTGTGCTAAAAGAATACAGATAAATCCTAGCAGACTGCAGGCTCATTTTTTAAATAGTCACCAGATTTGTGACTATTTCAAAAATAAAATAAGAAATTTCACGGGGACGCATGCCCCTTTTTTTTGTCATTTATCGCTAGCAGAATTTACATAGTGAGAATTTCATTTTATGATGTTTCCTGTATAAATAACAATATACTCTTAAATCCCTTCAGCATTTTGACAGATGATGTACTCTGTGCCCTTTGTTCCCAGGTGGCTTCTTGTTCTGCTGGACTCCATTCTTCGTGGTGCACACGATGCGCGCTCTGTGCGATGACTGTGACATTCCCAGCAGTCTCATTAGTATTGTCACATGGTTGGGTTACGTTAACAGTGCCATCAACCCCATCATCTATACAGTCTTCAACACAGAGTTCAGAAAGTTCTTCAGAAAATTTATACCCAAATGTTACTAGACATTAAAAAAACTTAGCATTTTGGAGGAAAAACTGTAAAACCAATTATACATCAGGCTATAGTATGCCAAAATTTTAATCGAACAAATGATTTCTGAATCTTACAGGCATCATATTATATACTGCCCTACATGAATATTACATAGACATGGGAAACAATGGCTTAACAGTTAGCACAGGAGTTTGTATGGAGTTGTTTGCCTTGCATGGAGTATGTATGATATCTCGTAAGCATAGGAGCGTTTTCATAGGTCCCTAAAAAGCATGCTTTGTAAACTGTATTTAAAGATCTTTTGAATGTCCGGCAGTGTGTTTGTGATCATGCCCCTTAGAAAGTTGGCTCCTGCCATGTGAGAAGAAACCACTGAAATCTACTGTGGTCATGTAAAAAAAAGCATAGTAAACTCATTTTCTTATT
Organism: Sisor rabdophorus; assembly: GCA_026260075.1. NCBI lineage: Eukaryota > Metazoa > Chordata > Actinopteri > Siluriformes > Sisoridae > Sisor > Sisor rabdophorus. The sequence goes on from JAOTQW010000008.1 coordinate 10,535,051, forward strand.
TCTGTTTTAATTTCAAGCTTGTAATTATTAAAAGACCTTTAATATCTCAATATCTTCAAACCAAAAAATAGGGAGTGTAGGATTTCAGCATGTTTTATACGAGCAGGACATCAGTTCATATTATGTCCAGGGTGCGAAAACCCTTCACTTTTAACCTTGAAGTAACATAAATGATGGTTCTACTTCTATGTGATGGGCACTTAGAGTTACCAATCACATTCTATGGCTGGTCTATTAAACAAAATTAAACATCTGGCTCTACGTACACTTGTGGGAAACAGTGATGCACTTTACTGAGGCGCAGGCAATCAGTTCTCTGCACGCTGACCTCCTCTGTGATCATTGTAGAAAACAGTCATCAGGGCTCCATCCAGCCCTTCACAGCTGTTTTCTGATAAACCTGGCTAAGAAAAATTGATTTTACTGACCTCGGCCAAGAAACCAGTGAGTTGGATTATTGAAGGCATGAATACTTTTATTTGGAGAGAAAAAAGCCCATGTTTTAGAAGTCCCCCTAAGCCAAAAGAAAACTATTTACTCAAAGGCACTGAAGCAGGGATTTTTTTCTGTATTTGAAGATTTTTATATCAAAGAATTAACCACACAACTGAACGAGCAGAAAAGGCTTAAAGACGACATGGCTGCAGGATACAACACTCTATTTAGCATGAAATGATGGGTCACAGTGTCTCACTGGATGAATAAGCCACTTTGTGTGCCTTCTGCTGAATTGAGGCAAGCACAGACCGAAAAACAAATAAACATGATACATAACACATGTTTGTACAAAGTTTAATACATGAAACACAACTTGACTCCCTGATTGTTTTCAACTACTTAAAGTGGTTTATGTAAAAAAAACCCTCTAACACTGCAAGTTAAAACAGTTTGTTTGGATGTGATATTTTTTTCATTTATGTGTTCAGAAGGCAACAAAAGAGAGCTGGCCTTGATATTACAAGACCAAAATATAACAAAAGAAACTTAATTAAAGCAGGTGCACAAAAGCCTAAAGACAGATTTAACAAGATAACTTCTACAAGTTACCAGAAAGCAGTTCTGATAAAAAAAAATACACTCCTTTTAAAAGAAAGCTTTTTGCTGCCTAACAGCACTGCCTAACAACATGACCTTGAGCTTTAAAATTTTATTTGATAAATGCTTAACAAATGTTGTCGTGGTGGTATAGTGATTAGCATGTTCGCCTAACAGCATGAAGGTCGTGGGTTCAATTCACGGGCCTTCATGTGGGGAGTTTGCATGTTCTCCCCGTACTTGCGTGGGTTTCTTTTGGGTACCCGGTCTAAAAAAATTTGCATTAGGTTGATTGTGATTCTAAATTTTCCCCTAGGAATGAGTGTGAATGTGTCTGGCAACCTGTCCAAGGTGTACCCCTGCCTCTCACCCTATGTGTGCTGGGATAGGCTC
>JAOTQW010000008.1:10536578-10556571 GCA_026260075.1 Sisor rabdophorus
GTCCAAAAACATGTGGATTAGGTTGATTGGTGACGCTAAATTGCCCATATGAGTGAATGTGAATGTGCGTGGTTGTGTGTGGCCCTGCGATGGACTAGCGACCTGTCCACGGTGTCCCCCCTGCCTCTCGCCCCATGTGCGCTGGCATAGGCTCCAGCAGACCCCTGTGACCCCAGAAAGTTCAGAATAAGTGGGTATAGAAGATGAATGAATAAATGAATGTTTAATTTAAAAGCAGATTAAAGATGCTTGAGGTGCAGTCAAAAGCCATCTATTTTACGTGTTAAAAATGATTGCACTGACGTAGTCATAGCCCCCATCCCCCACCGCCACACACACAAAACCTGAACAAGAATTTGCATTGACCTATAATATTTTTTTTTGGTTTGTGAATAATAGTCTTCATAAAAAAAAAAAAGTCAACCACGCCATTTTTAGAAATTCCAATGGGTTTATCACCCCAGAATGAATATGGATGAAGCCAGCTGGATGGCAGTGGATGACATCTTGAAAAGCCCGGCTAATCTCTTCTACGGGCAGTCATTAAATCTTGGCCATATTGACAATGCTAATCTGTAATCGCAAGACACTTTAAAGGGAACACCTGTACCTCTGTTCATCCTTGTAATTATCCAATTCAGTGAACATGTAACAGCAGTAACAGACATAAAATCATCAGATTAGTTTAACGTTAATTTCAAACAAGAGAATAAACAAAAAGCCTTTTAAATGCAGTGATTTTAACCATAATACTATTTTTAACTTAAAGATTTTAGAAACTGCAAATATTTTTACATTATTTTACAGCAGTGCCCTGTAGTAATGTATATATTTAAAGATCAGACGATCATGGCCAAATTGTATATCACAATATAGTTCTTGATTTCAACATGACATAATTAGATATCTATTTATTTATCTTCTTAACATGCTTATTTAGTTAGTGCTTATCACTATGCCACCGTGATGCCCACTGAAGCGGCACTGAAATAGACCCGAATACACCATTCCTTTAAAACAAAGACTCATAACACACAACCTTGTATGCACACACACACAGATCAAATAATAAAGTACGAATACTTAAAGTACTTCAGGTATTTTTTTCTTCATTGACTGATAACCAATAACTGAAGCTGAAACATAAACTCATCAGTTGAAACATGAACCTGCATAATTTAACGCACTGAACTGCTGCTGCATGATCGATTGTTTGGGTAACTGAATAAGTGGTAAACTTTGTAGTTGTAAAATTCTAACCCTTTTATACATTTAACGAAAATGTAAAAGCAAAACTCATGCTTGGTAAATCGTACTAGGCTTTGCTTAGTTGGACATTTTGTCTTTTTTTAATACAAGCTCTGCCCTTAATTGATATGAAAAATTGTCTACGTATAAAATCTAGCTTTGTTTTCCAGCTTCCAAAATCAAATCTATAAATCTATTAAATTGCTGTGGCTCTGGCAACAGCCTTAATGTTAAGACATAACCGGTCTGGGCATTTGTACTTGTCATGAGGTATAACAGGTTTAAAAATTTCATTTAGAAAAGGTATGGTGAAAAATATCAACAGAATACAGTTGTCGGCAAGGTTAGATCTATGTTTTGGCATTTTGTTTAAAATCTATTATAACAGACAGACACATTAATTATTTTCAGGAAAAAATAAACTCCAGGTCAATAAGTTCATACAAATTAAATATTTTCACATTTTCACTGCAGCTGGGGTAATTTTTTGGCCAGGCTGGTAAATTATTATGCATAGCATGATAAAAAACACACACACACACACATAGCACAACAAATGGTAACTATTTTGTTTCTTGTGTGTAGGTTTACAATCTTTTATCTTCACCTCCTAATTACACTTAAAGAATGTTTCAGTTGCCCTGGTGCAAAACGTGTACCTTGAGTCTTTTCATTACATCTTACACAACTGAAGCAATGTTTTTTCTTTTCCTGGCTTCATTATCCTCTTATGTGTTATTCTCTATCTGGCGAGAATATTGTTTGCCTCCATGTTTCCTTATCTCGTGGATGTATTTTTTTCAGTTTCAGGCTCAAAGTATGTGCCACAGAATTCATGGTCAAAAGTTTGTGGACATTGCATAGACACACTTGTTGAATGTGTCTTTTCAGATGTATTCTTTTTTGCGCTTGCTGTGTTTTAGTTCATTAGTCCACCCAGTAAACTTCAGTTCTTTTAGAAACCTTGGTTCTTAATGGAACTTTATCTGGCTTTGTGCACAGGAGCATTGTCGTGCTAAAGCAGTGTTTTGAGAGGGAAATGCAGATATCCATTACACATATTTTATTTAACACTGTGGATGGGCAAGCGGTAGCTCAGCAGGTGAAGAAGACTGATTCAATTCCTCACACTACCAAGCTGCCACTGCTAAGCCCTGTAAGTCGATCTGTCTGATGAGCACATGCTTTTAGTCTTATAGTGAATTTCTATATCACAGAGGTTTGAGGTGTGATTATTCCAGAACACTGCTTGGATCCGTTTTGGGGCTATGATTTGACTTTCTCTACCTCGATGCTGGCTATATGAGCCTCGTCATGAACTCCCATAGCTACATTAGGCTGAGAGCAACTGTGCTGATGATCCTTCCAGTCCTGAAAATAAAAAAGATTTTTTATTAAAGCAGAGTTCTGATGCAGAATACACAAAAAATCTCTTGTAAAAAAAATGCCTAGGATCTACACAGATTTATACTATAGTTTATTTCTTAATTAAAAAAGAGGGATTAATAAAAAACAACAACTGAGTCTAGCCCAGAAGGTTAATGTGTATTATAATGGCCTTGTTCAATTACATAGGACTTAAGATGTAATTTTACCTTCTTTTGGCAAAAGTTAGAACAATAGTGGACTTTCTGGCAGCCTGCACATTCACTGAACGCTTCACGCCCACAGTTCACACAGGTATGCTGCAAAAAAAAAAAAAAAAAGGGAGAATGAACTCACAATATCTGCCTAATACATTTATGATAATGTATGTCAAGAAATTTATTTTCTAATAGCAAACATGTGCATAGAATTGGGTGCGAATGATTGATGATGTAACTCATGATTTTGTTCTTCAGTTAAGTAACAGAAAAACTTGGGATGTTTTGTTTTTCAAATCAACCAAATGCAGAAGCAATTACTTTGGTAATGACAATAATAAATATAGATGTATTCTTTGTAGAGCAATCCACCTACAGACACTTGCATTTTTCCTTAGTGTACAGATGCTTTATGAAGGAAACCATACATAATTAATTCATATAATTGATATGTTAGCTGGCTAGCTTGTTGTCAACTTTTTTTCCTAAATTGCGTACCTTAAATGAACAAAGGACAGAAATGAAGTTAGGTTTAGTACTTGTTCCCAGATCAACCCTCAACACTAAAGTCCCAGCTGTTACAGCTGACAGAACCACATGATACTCCATAGACCAACTTCCCTTAAGTATCTATATCGGCAGAAAACAAGCAGCAACACAGAGTACAACTCTACTTGCCTACCATGTTGTCACATGATTTGTTTTTTACAGCCACAATACTCACAGACCAAAGAGTTTTTTAACAGTAACGTTTCGACATAAATGAACATGGTAAAATGTTTGATTGTGATGATTGTGAAGCCATTTCCATGCTTAAACCTACATCCTACAAATGTAAAAACAAATTGTGCTTTTGTCCTAAAAATATTAATATAAACACATTTTATCTGAAATTAAGCAGAGTGAATTTATTTTCCTCTGAAGTATTTGCAGAGAGACAGAGAGGTAGAAAAGAGCAGCACACCCACTTGCCTTGATGATAATTTCAGTAATTTTCCCGTCTGTTTCATCAGTTAGTGACAGTTGGCTGGGAAAACACTGAAGGAGAACACTTATGATTAGCCTTCTTATTGATGATTGAGAGACAGAAAGTACAAATGAACATCTTGTTTAGAAAATCCTACTCCCCTTAACGGAAATCACTGTACCCATCATATGTTCAGAAGAACATAGTATTTATATAATCAGAAAAAAGCTTTAAAACACAACCACCCTGGCCTGAATTTAGGGTAGAAAAGAAAAACTAAATTTCTTTTGCTAGTACAGAAAACTTTCCTGAGAACATGTCTTTATATCGACTCCCCACAGTCTGTCTATATATATATATATAGTGGTGCTACTTTACAATACTAAATCTGGGAATTTTAATTTACAGCATTCCAAGCTTTTTAGATTTATTTTATTAATTTAACTAAGCAAATTGGGGTTAATGTCCTTCTCAAGGGCCCAGCAATGGTGCTGTAAAACAAACTCATGATCTTCCGGGTTAGCAGTCCAACATTTTAACCACTGAGCTACCACTTTTCCAATTTAACAGTGACTTGATGGCTTATGCAACATGCCAAAAGTCTTAATGTAACTTGGTTTTTGGTTGTCTAAAGTATGTAATAGAATATTATTAGAATATTTGAAAGTATTTGATGTTTAATGTACTGTATATGGTATATTAAAGCCAATATTATCTGAGCCTAACACAACTAGTATACAAATAGCACAGTTTAAAAATAAATAAAGGATTAAATGAGGGTGACGCGGTGGCGTAGTGGTTAGCACCGTTGCCTCAGAACATGAAGGTCCTGGGTTTGAATCTGTGCAAAATTTGCATGTTCTCTTTGCGCTTGTGTGGGTGTACTCCGGTTTCCTCCCACAGTCCAAAAACATGTGCATTAGGTTGATTGTTGACTCTAATTGCCCATTGGAGTGCGTGTGGCCCTGCAATGTATTGAGGTCCTGTCCAGGGTGTACCCCCTATCTCTTGCCCAATGTGCGCTGGGATAGGCTCCAGCAGACCGCCGTGACCCCGAAAAGTAGAATAGAATATGAATAAATAACTAATTGTGTATATATTACTGCAAACTGTATCTAGAGTCTGTTTGTCAAGTTGTCTATGCTATTTAATGACAGTTACTCTATATAATATGCATTATTGTGTTTATTTTGTACAAGAATTGAATCAATTTCTAAACTCTTTCTAAATACTTTGTGTCTTCTAATACAATAAAACTCTAATGAGGGGGCAGCTACATAGCCTATGCTACGTGGGAGGGAGGATGTAACATTTCTGCAGCTTAATAGAAACTGCTTTGTGACGAGCAAAGAGCAAGTTATTTTTAGAGTGGATTTAAAGCCCATGCTTAACAATGTGTTATTCAGACAGTGCACACCCAAGAACCGCTAGTTGCTAAAATAAATCTTTTTTAACTCAATAGAAGAATGCTGATCAGTGACCAGTTTTGCCTTTGTTTACAAAACGACAGGACACTAAACTCTGAGCTGCAAGCCACTCACATCTCTCCTGCTGCAGTTACTTTTCTCCAGATTACTGCTGGCTTGGCTAGCCTGTCTGGCCTGGGCAATGAGTGCTTTTAGTTGCTGGACAGTGTTAAGAAGTGTGTTAGCTGTCTCCTCCAGGTACATCCAGGTGCGCTGTTCACCTGTCTCCAAGCCGTTAGTCACTCCAGAGGCAGAGGGAACTTTAGCCTGAAATATGGGCGGCTGAGGGATGACTGTCAGGGCTGGCAGCGTGGTAAGCACTGACAGAGAGCAAAAACAGTAAAGAGAGGTTTAGAGCTGGAAACTAGCATTAAGAATATTTTTAGCACAAATATACAGAATTTATTTTAAAACCCCCAGTTCAAAAAAGTTGGTCAAATACCACCTGAGTGACTCATTTAACTTTGTATTAAATGTTACCATCTTATTGATAAGAGCAGCAAATATATATTATATAAATCAGCAGAGATATATGCATCATGTATAATTCTAATGCTGGTTGATTAAATGTAAGAGATCATAAACATGAGGACTAAAAATCCAAGATGTAACTGTTTTGCTCTTATAGTGTGTGAAGCAAGGCAACTAAAAAATATATAAAATGTATATATAAATATATGAAAATATTTATGAAACGCAATCGGCACTTCTGACGTTTTTCAGAGGAGATGTAGTCACATTTAACACACCTCACACCACAAATCTGATAATATAAATCAGGACATTACCTGATTGTCAATGGGGTGAAATTAACCAGGTTATCTTGTGTGTGTGTATCATATAAGATGGACTAAAGATGTGACTAATAATGTGTGAAAGCATCCAGAGCTTGTTTTTGATAGCAAATAACATTGCTTTTACAAATTATTAAATATCATCAAGAGTAATTAGCTATGGATTTGGATTCTAGTTTGTATTAATAGGAATGGACAGGTTTATAGCTCATTGTAGAACAAGCTTGTCTTGGGTCTGTTATAATTATTGTTCATTAAGAACACGTGTTCTGGAGTTATGAGCAACATTATCAGCCAGAGATATCTGCACCCACTCATGTTCCAGAAACAGAGCTGACAGTAAATACTGAATACACAGGGCTTTAAATCACCAGTCAAACAGCATGGATAAATACAAACCACAACCAACACCAATAAGTCAACCCCTTATACCCAAAGGTACACTGATAATGCACTCATCTAATAAGCCAATGGTCAACATCAGATATAGCCAGCAGCATTGGGTGATGATCAAATCAATTATAGGACTTTGAAAAACGTGACCTCAATAATATTACCTTTGGCATGATTGTTGGTTTGTAATTTTTTGTATCCGATCCTGGGATCTTAAAAAATGGTGCAAAAATAAAAGAATAAGTGTCTTTCAGCAAGACTAAAGTAATTTAGATAAATCTGTACAAATTTGTTGTGTAGAAAAGCATCCAAAATTCATGGCATATCAAATCTAATTGGAGTCAAGCTAACATAGCAAAAGAATTACTTCATTGCCACACGTCAGTCTGGCGACATAATGCACCATGCCACAAAATGCATTCATGTTAAACAGTGAAACATGACTAACAGCTGAAAGTTATATTTGCAACACCTTTGAGAACGCATACCATGAAGAATCTCACATGATATTCACATCTCACAAGATGTCACATACATCGTCGGGCTGCCTTGCCAAACATCATCATCATGTGCCCAACCTTATTGTTGATCTCAAAAGAACACAAATTGACATACCCATGCTATAAGAATCTGGCGGAAAGCCTTCCTAAAAGAACAGCAAGAGGAACATTAAATGTTCAAATAGCACTTATGACTGGTATATCTTTTAAGAAATGCAAGCTTGTCCATATTCTAAAAGCAACAAGTTGCCACGGGGAACCAATTATATTTTTTGTATACAAAAGTAACTATATTATAGCTAGCTGTTAGGTGCATCAATGGATTTAATGACCTTTCCTCATGTGAGGGCAGCTAAAAATATAGCCGCCTCATGAATATATGACAAAAAGCGATGGAAAAACAGAATCCTAGAGGAGAAGTGAGTGTGTGCGTGTGTGTCAGTGAGAGTAAGAAATAAAGCACACAATCTCCACAGCAGGTACGGTGTTCGGAATGCCCTTGGCTTATCTGTTTAATGGACTGTTAAGGGCTTAAGGCACAAATCTGCACTGGTATAAAAATGATGGACAGGAAACTAAACAGAACAAAACACAGACCATATTTGTGCTTTATGGTTAAATAAGTTCAATTTATTGTTTCATCTTCTTCACCCGCTTATTTCCTAACTCAGGGTCACGGGTCACCAGTCCATCGCAGCGCCACACATAGACGAACAACCACTTACTTACTCCTATGGGCAATTTATAATTACCACTCAACCTAATGTACATGTTTTTGTACATTACTGCGCTGCACTGGGTTCAATTCATTATACAATAAATATAGGACAATATTCAGACAATAATCTTCTTTTACGCAATAGTACATATCGTGTTGTTGGCACCCAGTATTTGGAATTGAGTGGAAAATCTTTTTGACACCTATTACTGGAAGTAAACTGTTGTGAGAATAGAAGCAAATTTAGAAAAAAAGGATGCCTTATACTACAGAGCAGACACTGAATCACTATTCTAATACTAACTACTTTCTGTAGGAATAATTCATATATTTGTATATTTTTATCATTTACATCACCAACAACAATAAAATCAAAAACCAGAACAAAGGGCCTGTATTCATGATCACTTTAACAGCAGATGCAACTGTAAAACATACATTACATGTACAACAATTCAAGGGCTGATATTTATCATCAAACCACACAATAGCATTCATCATTTAAGACTATCATCATCATTAAATCCTCCTCACACGCTAACAATCTATATAGACGTGTACATTTAATAAACCAATCATTCTGCAGCAGTATAATGTATATAGCCATTTAGAGCTGAACCAGCAGCTTTACATTAACCATCTGATCACTGATTTGAAGGTAATTTTATTCAAGTCATACAGGCTTTTTTAACTGCATAGACCTTTCATGCAGCAGTGTCAATAGTTTGCTTAGAATGGTCTGGGGAAAAAATGTTCAATTTACGGCAGTTCTGTAGATAGAAATTCTGTTGATGAAAGACATGCGCTACAGCAAGGCAGATGATATGTACTATGCTTCCCTTCATGACCACATTCAGCATAACGCACTATGATACAAATAAAATAGTTTTGTGCAACTAGCCTCAGTGACACAGAAAGAATTCATTCATGTTGATTTTTTGTTTTTTTTTAGTCACCAGATCAAAAGCTAAAAGAATTCAAGATTTTGTTGGCATAATTTGTGTCTTTTAACTCAATTATCATTAAAGGCGGTCAGAACTTTTCTCTTGCCTATTCATTCTGCTTTCAACACATCATAATGACCAAACTATTTATTTGCTGCCTTATATATCTTACCCACGGAGAGGTGACATATTAATGAGAAAAGTGTAACCCATCAGTGGTGTTAATGTTATAGCTAATCTGTGACATCAGTATGCCACTGATGCGAGGTGGTGTCTTTAAACGGCTGCTAAATTCATTGGTATTCATTCAGGCAGTCCAAAGCATGTGTCCATTGGTGCAGATGTGCCCTCTGTCTGTCCGTCTGTTAATTTTTAGCCCAATAGTAATTGTTAGACCTCATGTAATATATTTTTCCCACATTTATTAGCACTATTATTTCTTAAAAATCTTTATTACAAATCTATCTTTTATAAATCCTAATTACAAATAACATGTGTAAAAATAAAACCTACATCAAAATGAACTATTTTTTAGCCCCTTTTTTCAGACTTCCTACTCTGAGAGTCAATGTTGGAGAGAGAGAGCAGAAAAAAGCTGCGTTTTATTGCCCTTTACAGTCTTGCGGCTTTTAGGGGAACTCTACACTTGGCACTCATGAGACACCTGCCTCAAGAGCCACTCAGTTTTAGTTTGAATCGGGTCTACTGCCACTTCACACTTGAAATTAAGCAAAAATATAATTGTGCACACGCTTTACTGTGCATAATTTTCTTGTATTAACTAGAATAAACTGTTGCATAACTAGCTTTAGAGGGAGAATAATGCTTAAAAGTGGGACAGCGTTAGTCATCAGTAGGGCTGGGACAATAAATGATATCATACTGAATTGCAAAATTATGTAGATAACAATAGATATTTTTACTTAATATGAATCTATAAGGGGCGCGCAGTGGCGTAGTGGTTAGCACAGTTGTCTCACAGCAAGGAGAACCCAGATTTGATACCTGGCCAAGGCAATCTGTCCAGGGTGCACCCCTGCCTTTTGCCCTATGTGTGCACATTATTTACCCTTTTTAATAAGAAAAGCATTAGCAGTCTGATGAAGAGTCAAAACAATTCTCGGCTCTAATAACAGCATACCTAGGCTTATAACCTCTGACTGGCCTGATGAAAGGTACATGACTATTGTATTGGCATGCTTGCTTGCTTAACGGTGTCTGTTTAAACGATAAACACAGTGTATAGGAAAATGGCAATAAACAACCTGCTGTGCTGCTGAAAACATCTGAAGCAGCAGGACTGTCAGAAATGATGGTCGTCGCATCTCCATTTGTCGTTCGATCAAAGGTCAATGTGCCCGTAGTAGTGAGCTGGCCTGATGGGGTAACTGTGACTAGGGGGACACAAAATCAGCTGTCAACAACCTTTTACTTTAACTGTGAAGCAGTGAGCTAGCTAACGACACAGCTTATACTTTAAGAATATAATAATCATTATTAACTCCATCATAAAAAATACAAACAATAAACAGTACTGGCACAATGTCTGTGTATCTGAGCTATATAAAATATAAATATAAAAAAGGAATGTGTTTTCTTCAAATATATAAAAAAAAAACCTACATGTAGCTCCGGGGGCAAGAGTAATGTTTTTGGGTGATGGTGCCTCCTTTTTCTCAGGAGATGCTGGCCGCTCACTTTCTTTTTTCCGCCTCTTGTAAGGAACAAAGAGACGAACGGGTCCAGTCTATATAGTAGAAGATGCGGATACACTGTTACTTTTGTTACTAAGGATGACATTTAAAGCACTGTGGTTTAAATCAGTCTATGTTGATGTTACCATAGATATGCTGTCGCCACCAAAGGATCCGTCCTTGTTCTAAACGAAGAAGGCAATAAAAAAAAAGACAAAAATGAGACTGGTTTTATCAGTGCTTTCAAAGTATAAATGCCACAGGATACAACATAAGAAGCCATGCAATGAGATTTTGTATTTAACTGCTTTGGAGAGTGTCAAGCGCAGGGACAGTACACTCTGCAGTACAATCATTAATACACAACAGCAGATTTCTGAAAAAATTAAATAATGTCAATAATATTCTACAAAGCTGTAAATAACAAGTTAATATTTAATAACAATAAGTTAATAATAATTAATATAATAATAATTTCATAATAATAAGTTAATATTTAAGGATTTAGAGAGGTTTTATCTCCATCCGTAAAGTGCTTGCAGATGCAAATAAAGCTTTACATGAAGTGGAGGGGGTGGCTTAGAGGTTATGGTGTTGCACTAATACCAGAAACACATGGGTTCGATTACCAGCACCAAAAAGCTTGAGAAATTTACCGTATTTACCTTATTGTATAGGAAAGATTAATGAAAGTCACTCTGGGTAAGGATGTGTGTCAAATGCTGTGAATTTAATGTGGTATCAAGTACATGTCCTGTCATTTACATTGTTAAGGCACCTATGGAAAATTTGCCTACCCATGATCAACACCCACAGATATAGAGTCATTAATCCCATGTATTTTACTAAGAATTCCTACTGACAGTTGCAATAACATTTTTGAAAGCCAACCTGTCACATTGGCTCCTCTACGCATCCCATGCTGTTTATATTGGCTACAACCTAACACTGTTAATGACTTTAAAAATTTTTCATCCAGTATTTGAAAACAATTTAATTACATACTACCTAGGTGACTGCAGGAGAGAACCTAGCTCTTAAACTTGTTTTTTTCAGAAACAAACAAAAACATACTTTACATTTAACATTTAATGTATTAATACAGTGCACATCCATAATATACCTGAGCATACTAGTCTACGTGGTACTTATATTACAGGGTTTCTAAAATGATTCTACTAAAAGTATTTAGAAGCATTTTCCCAATTCCATTTTTTTACAAAAAAAAAAATAAAAGCACTTTTTTAATGTAAAAAATGAACATATGAAGGTCAAAGTGCTAATACTAACCACAACCATATCATCACAACAGGCTACACATGTACAAGAGGCAGCATGGGGGTTAAGGATGCGTTCCTGTTAAAAAAAAGAAAGATTAGACCCTTTTCACAAAAGATTGTGAGATACAAAAATACAGTGGTTCTAAACTTATTTTAAAACCCCTTACTGCCCTTCTATGCCCCAGCCTACATTCCACATGTGTTACACCCCATCACAAAATCACAAGAAATACTAATCACACAAATATTTTACATAAAATAATTAGTTAAAATCTTTTTATATTCTGACAGTATTCTTTTATTTGTTTTCATTTATACGAGTGTATGATTTGTGAGAGACATAATTTTGTTGTGACACATTCACAATGACAGTAACAAGTAATTTATTATTTATTTATTTATTATTTTATTTTCCTTTTATTTTATTCTAATTTTAGAAAATGTATGGATATCTGGAATAATAATATTAAATGAGGCATTGCAGACTTCCTATTACAGTTAATTAGCTATCTATAACTTTATATAAAATGACATATACAAATGTGAGTACACCCCTTACATTACTTGTAAATATTTACTATACCTAACCTCTGGCAACAAAAATGAGTATATAAGAGGAGATTCCCAAATTGTGTCCAAGTAGCCATTTTCCCTCCGTGTTGTCATTAAATTTGATAGTGTTATCAAAGGCCTCAGGTGTGAATGGGGAGCAGGTGTGTTAAATTTGGTGTTATTGCTCTCACTCTCTCATACTGGTCAATAGAGGTTCAACATGGCACCTTATGGCAAGGAACTCTTTAAGGATCTGAAAAAAAGAATTGTTGCTTTATATAAAGATGGCCTAGGCTACAAGATTGGCAAGACTCTGAAACTGAGCTGCAGCACGGTAGCCAAGACCATACAGTGATTTAACAGGACAGGTTGCACTCGGAACAGGCCTTGCTCATATCCAGAAGTTGTCTTTGGGAAATAGATGTACGAGTGCTGCCAGCATTATTGCAGAGATGAAAGGGTTAAGGGGTCAGTCTGTCAGTGCTCAGGCCATACATCGCACACTGCATCAAATTGGTCTGCATGCCTTTCGTCCCAGAGGCAAAGATGTCTAAAGATGAGGTTTAGAGACTGGGCCGCAGGGCAGTATACCAACGTGATAATTACCCCAAACACACCTCCACAGATGACACTTGCTGAGGGTGAAAGTGATGAACTTCATGTCCAAGAAGGTTAAGGCATGATGGACATACAAAATATTGACAATTTAGACACAATTTGACCATTTCCTGTTAGGGGTGTACTCACTTTTGCTGCCAGGGGTTTAGACATTTGCTCTTTTTGAAGAAAGCAAACTTGTTGCACTCTGTTACACAAGCTGTATATTTATTTCTTTAGTATTTTACATAAAAAGATATAATAAATATTCACAAAAATGTAAATTTTTGTAATATAAATTTGTGGCGCATATAATATATATATATATATATATATATATATATATATACACACACACACACACACACACACTGCTGTTGCTCATTGTTTCTGTAAGTTTTTGACCTGTATAAGGCATTGAAGAGGTCTCCCAGCATAACGAATGCTCCTCTTCCAGTCCTTGCTGCTGGCTCTTCCAGCCAACCCTTCAAACTCAGTTGGAGTGTACCAGTTATTGTTGTATTTGATGCAGCGTCCTTTGCCACCTGAAAAGAAGGTGTGCATTCACACACACACAAGAATCACATTGAGAGCTTCAGGGTACACTGCTGATATCTGCACATTGACGTGCCAGGTCCCATTTTAGGCAAGTCCCTTTAGATTTCACCTGATAACACAGAAGTGTAAATGGTCTGTGTCACACAAGTGGCTACCTGCTGTAGAGGTGAAAAGGATGTAGGTGAAATTTTCTCTACTTTCCAGTGTGCAAAAAAGTAAAAAAGGTATGTGAGGTGTCATTCTTAGTTTGAGCATCTGTTCAACACTAATATTTTACGTTTGTTAAGAGAGAATAAGCGCCCCTAGGCAAGTCCCTGTTTCTAAATATTACAAAGGTATTTTAACTCAAATTGTAAAGATTTTAATCTAATCTCTTTAAGTGACATGTATTTTAACAGAACATATTATTATGTGGCATTTTACAATTTTTTTGTGTTTATATTTTTAGACAGAAAACAGATTCAAGTTCCAAAATGAGGAAATTCTGAACGATAAATTCAATTATAAAAAATCTAATCTTTATAAAATCTCACAGATATCACATCATATAGCAAGTAAGTGAGAGGTTAAAATTGGAATTTCAATTGGAATAGGAAAGAGATCATCGAAAGACTAGAGTTGATAATCACTGAAAAGGCAAAAGAACTATTTCGCTATTCACACAGAGAAAATGATATGTGACCTTAAATGTTTATGGTTTATTAAATTAGGTGAGCTTTCCAGAATCTGAAACATTTGTCATTTCTGACAAATTCATTTCTGGTGTATATTTTTTATAGGTTATTTGATGTGGCCATGCCACATAATAATTACATTCCTCTGTGTGATTGTCAAGATGGAAAAGCTTTTCAGTAAGTATCTACTCCTTTCTGTGGATGACCTCTGATCTACTCTTTGGACAATCTCAATTCTGTGGTTGAAATTTTTGAATATTTAATCTAAAGTGAATTTCTTCAAAACTTGAATCTGTATTTTTTTAAAAACAGTACCAATGTAACACTGCATTAATCAACCAAGCTAGTACAAAAAGATGAAAACCTATTCGAAAATCAAGCTAGTTCGTGTTGTTATTTTTATTTATCAGCTATAAAAAGTATTTCCTCACCATTTTCTTATTCTGTTCTCTGTCACTGCAAGTATATACTTCTCTGTCCTAAACAATTCCTTGTGTCAAAAAAAACAAAGGAGTTTTAATTTACATAAATGTTGAAAAACTGAAGGACGTAACAGATTCATATCTAAAATGTATACATGGGAATATTAAAGTATTAATGATATGCCCTTCCTCGAAGTAGGGGCCCATACTGTTCTGATTAATCAAATGTGAGAATTTAACAGCACTTAGATTTGTAACTTCAGGTTAAGTAATGACACAAGATTTTTAAGCTCACAGTTAATGTGGGCTGGGGAGTGTACAAATCTTTGGTTCCCCCTAGTGGGCAAAACTTACCTGATCCTAGTCTATTTTTGTAGAGGACACCACTGGTGTTCCTGCACCTCACAGGCAACTCGTTGTCATACACAGACGGATCCCAGTTATACCTGTTCACATCTTTTTCATGATTTGGAGACATTGGGGTGGGGGGAGTCTGAGGCCCTAGAATAAATTTAAGAAAAAAAGGCTTTGAGTGTCTGTTTCTTATTAACACCTTGGAAAATACAAATAAGAAATATAAAGTTTTATTACATGGCATGTATCACAATATTTATTGCTTTATTTATTGCAATAAAACACACAGCCGAAGGGAAGCCATGCCCCATCTTAAAAACCACACAATTAAATGATCTGTAGGGATTTTCTATAGAACTTGGCAGCCTTAGACAGAAAAAATGAAAAGAGCAACTTGCTGTTAAAAGATCATGCTGTTTATTTTTAATTTAAGAACATTTAATAATGTTTTTTGTCAAGCGTTTGGTGAACGGGGTGTTTTCTTGTGTTTACTGTTCTGTTTTTTATAATGTAAACAATAAATTAAAAAATGCTAAAAATTAATCTTGTTTTTTTTTAAAATCACAAGTGGTGATCTTGCTTACATTCACATACCTGGTATCATGGGAGCTGCAGTGGCTTTCAGACCTGTGGCGTCCACTATACTCCCATCTGCATGCACTACGATCAGGGTGGTCTTCTGTGTGCTGAGACTGTCTCCAAGTTGAAGAGTGGTTCTACCCTGCATACACCAAACACCACAGAAATGCCATAAACACACTGACGTTCTTCATGTTCAAGAGTTTTCTACTAAATAATAAATGCAAACGTGTTTGTCAATACTTGTTTTTTAACAAGTATTATTATAGTATACATTCTATATAAATATTATTAAATATTTGAAATAATATAAAGTCTGGTTTTCAGTGATATTCTGAGGTTTATTTGGCTTGGTTTAATTATGAATATTGCACCAATAGACCAAATAATGGACACAGTTGTTTTATAAGTCAATTATTGAACCCTAAAAACAGTTTAAATTATTAAACCTATTTTAATGTAATCACCTACCAACCAGGTTAAATTGTAAATATATAAAACATTAAGTTAGAAGTAACTGAATTGATTTCCAATTTATAATCAATAATTCAATATTTATAACACACTAAATTTCTACTAATAATTTGGGATTTAATGAATCACCAACTCGCATTTATGCATCACATTTATGATCCATCAGAATTTCACACTACACAACCTTATACAGGTTGTGTACACTGACAACAATGATGCCACAGTGTTGACCAACTATAGGCAGCCTACAGAAGGCCAACGTGGATTTCAAACAAATGTTACTAGCCTGCTGTAGTTATAAAAATCTCACACTGAAATTTTAATGGGTTGATCTGGCTACAACAAAGGTCCAATATGGGCATTACTGCTCTGAAACAATTTAAACACATACAAGCACGTGTTCAGGGATGGAGGCTGCTGTGGAAACGGATGTTGAGAAAACGTCATCTGCACTTTGGACATCACTCACTGTAACAGTTGTAACTTCTGTAAACAAAAGAACAAAAATATTTTATATATATATATATATATATATATATATAGCACCCCAAGCCCCTGCGCAAAGTCCTTAACCCACAACTTCAATGTAGCCAATAAATCATTTTTTATTAGTATTAGATTTAGTGTAGTGTTTAAATTACATTTAACATGCATAGCTTGCATAGATTTTTTTTTTCAAATTAAAATGTATAGAGAGAGGAAGTTATAACACTCCTTTACTGTTATCCATCATTTATAGGCTTAGTGAATTTAGAGGTGAGTTGGGTCGCTGGTAGACAAGAGGAAGAGGAGGCAGATACAAAAGCCAAAGCTGATAATCAGTTAGCTAACAAAATCACTTCGTTGTTTTATCATTAAACATAAATGTGTTGTGAAATTTTCAGTATGCTCTCTGTTAACGGAACTATGTAAACCGACCCGCAAACGGCGCTTCGCCGTCGTCTGTGTTCGGCAGGGACTCGGCTATGGCGAGGTTGGCCGCTTCCGCCATGCCAGACATCGTACAAACTTCGGCATCGTCCGGATCGCTTTCGGAATGCTCTCCCTCCTCCTCCTCCTCGTCGTCGTCGTTTTCCTCCCCCTCCTCGTCTTCCTCCAGTCCCCCGGCCTTTTCCTCCTCAGCTTCGGCTAATCCAAGCCGTTTTACCGCCGCCTCGCTTGCGTCCATGTCATTTAGCACAGCGGCGCCCGACTCCAGCCGAACACAGCCGAAAGACGTAAATCGGCAGCCGACTCCGCCTCGCTCCCTGCGCCAATGCAATACTGTGCACAATACTAAGTAATCAAACGCGACAAACCGCAAACTCCTAACTAATATTAATGGCGATGCTTTAACACGAGCTAAAAAGTTAAAGATAAGATAATGGCTGCCACCTTTCTTGATGCAGAACGATCAGCAGGACAGGAAGGAGACGCGGCGGAAATACCCGAAAAAACACGACGTAACACGAAGTGACGCGGGTCACGTTGAACAGGCCGCGCTTCTCAGGGATGCGATAAGACTGCTTATTATTTGGAGTGTTTATCATGTCATGGCTGTGCTAAAGAGTAGCACACCAAAATTATATAGCATAAACGAACTAACTCAAAACACTAGTTGACTATTGAATGAACAGGATCAATACTTGAAACAGTGTTAAAACACACTACTATGAAACTACACTTGCCCATCAAAGGGGTTTAAAAGTGCCCTAGCACGAAGCAGAAATTTATAAAATGAATACAGAATAACTTATTGCAGTTATTAAATGCAATGATTGTTGTTTTGACACTGCATATCAATAATACTCTTCTGTTTAATGTAGAAATAACATTTAACTATTTACAAAATTATTAATAATCAATTATTTTCTAAATATTACATGTGCAACAAAATTGATTATACTGTTCTTTTACAAGATAAAATTTACCTTGCTTTAAAAATAAGAAAACAATAAGGAAATAACCGATGCAAAGCTAGCAGCTCAATTACATAATCAAAATTATATTGATTATTAAAACAGTGCTTTGAGGCAGTAATGGAAAGCTTATGGACAGCTGGCTTGTGATGTCTGGATTAAAGTGGCCAGCAGTAGGATGTAGAGCTTTGTTTTTGGATTTTTCCAGGCTGCGATGGAAAAACAACCGGTTGCCCTGTAGTAAAAACACATTTAGTGTTTCAAAGTTACTGTCAGTGTTCCTTCACAGAATATTCAAATCAAAAACAACATGCAGATGTACAGTACTTCAACACAACACTAATAACAACTGAACATTGAGCATTTTATCCCTTGATATTATAATATAAATTAGGTTAGAATAGATTTTTCTTTTAAATTATTGTTATTTATCTAAAGAAGTTCTTAAAATTGTTAACCTGGGTTAAGAGGGATTTTTTCCCCATTGACCCGGAGGACAATCTCCAGAGGATAAGACTCGGCACTGCAAGAATCCTGCTTCCTCACTACGACACTGACTTCCTGTTTCTTCACCTCCATGTCCAGCTTATTACCAAGGTAAGAGATGCCTTTCAGATTCAGCTGAGCGATCTCATCAGGTATTAGTGGGGAAAAAGTCAGACAGTCCTTTTGGACCCTACAAAGGACCACAGAGAAAGAGGTCAAGATTTCTTAGGTTTGTTTGTAAGCCTGTAATTATCATTGTGTCAAAGGCACTATACATGCTTACCTAAAACCAGTGTACCCAAACAACACAGTTTGCAGAAATCCCCCCATGCCTGTGAGAAAGTTAACTGCTCCAGACCCATCAGCTACCTCACTCCAAATCTGCATACACAAGTAGATTCACAATCATTTCAACCATATATACACAACAGATGCAGTACACAGTAAAATTTGCATTTAATATATTGTAAAATAATACTAATTACAGTTGGTATTATTTTGAGCACTTAAGTAATTGAAATAGTTCCTTTCAGAACCAAATTTATTTGGTCTTTTTAGTATACTTAAAATGTGTTAAACCTATATTTTGTCATCTCAATCCATAATATATACATCTATATAATTGATCCATAGTATATACAGTGTTTACATTAAAAAAAATTACCTGGAAGGGACCCTGTATATTTTTGTAGCACTTTTGCAGAAGTGCTTGTGCTTTTTCAGCTTTACCAAGCTCTAACCAACCCACTGCAAACATACTCTAATGGTGGTAAACAAACAAACCACACACAGACACAGATTTACTATTAAAATAACTCACTTATCGATTTTAAGATTTCTAAACCAGAAATCAAAACATTACCCATGTCATAGCAGGGCCGAGGGGGTCAGTAACAGGCTCATAACATTCCAGATCATTCTGTCTAACCTCAGGGCTCATGGGCAAATCCAGTGGAAATCCTAACAAAATGACATCTGCCTGCTTTACCTTACTTCCTGTTAAATTAACATATACAAGATGAATAATATGCACTTAAATTTAAATTGCAATGGGACTGCAGTGATTAAAAAAAAAAAAAAACTAAATAAACGTAAATGCTCACCTCTTTTATAACCATCAAATTCTGGGTGGTATTTCAATTCAGTATCAAAGGGAATTTTTAGCTTATCAGCTACCTCCTGCCATTCTGAGGGCACAGGATGCTGAAGCAACTTGGCCAACTCCACAGCAAAGTCCAGACTAAGAAATGGACACAAGATATTTAAAAATGTAAATGTATTAAAACTATATTGAATGATTACCTAAAAACTCTTTTAATCAAGAGGTTCCATTAAAAACACATACCTGTACTTGGCCACAGTGTTGGTGTATACAGAGTTGTCAACATTTTGATTATATTCATCGGGCGGCATCACTCCTAATTAATAAAAATAAATTCATTTTTACACAATTCTTTTAATGTTTTAAAAGTTTTAAAATTAACTATTCAAAAAGAGAACTATTAAAGGAATCTTAAAAACACAAGATAAAAATCACAAATGGGAAAAATGTAAACAAGATTTTTAATAGATGATGTTAACACCTTATTCTAGGTCAGGCTAATGTCAGGCTCTTCTTGTAGCTATGCTGTCATAGTTAGTCTTGCTGGAGACACTTTGCACATCACACTACAAATGATGTGAATGTGACTATACCTGTTTTCTATAAGTTGTTTAATATTTAATATTTTCATTTCATTTCATCTGGACAGGTCGCTAATCCATCGCAGGGCCACGAACACACACACTCACACATTCACTCCTATGGGCAAT
>JAOTQW010000008.1:10575984-10590674 GCA_026260075.1 Sisor rabdophorus
CTTTAACTAAGATGTCATGGGTGTCATTTGCATTTTTATAATGCACCTTTTTAACCTGGTTTGTTGTGCTGCTGGCCATGGTCGTTAACGGAGCTGCACTGTTGCGCTTGTTGTTCAAGTTGTTTATTATTTCCCTGGTTTTTGCCTTTTCTGAAACAGACCAATAACCAAACACTGTAAGAGTAAATAAGCATCCAATCCTACACAGAAGTCAGGTCTTTGATTTGCTCCGATTTTATTTTAAATTTCCATTAGGCAAAAAGAAAGTACACTGTTGGACACACTGGAATTTATAACAGACACAAACACACGCAATTTTACTGCATGTCGGTAGCATACGCTGCAACACCCGGGGGAGGGGCCGGCGGCAAACACCCAGGAGAGCGGGTGGCGCCGAACACCCGGGAGAGGGGGCGACGACAAACAGCGGAGGAAGCGAGCGGCGATGAAACCTGAAGGAATGGGTGATATAACTAAGAGAAACAGGAGGCAACACTGAAAAGCACAGGTGGTGAACATCCAGAAACTTTTTAGAACACAGGGAAATGTTGGACCTTTCAATTGGTCCAACATTTTTCTGAGTTCTAGAAATATCTGAGTGTTCTTTTCTTTTTTATCTCACCACCTGTGCTTTTGGGATAGGTGACAAGAAGGACCCAGGAGAACAGGTAGGAAGAATACATTTAGGAATCTGTCCCACTTCTGATGTTAATATAAAAAAACAATTTAGTTTTGATGCTGTGGCTGCTGTATTTTGTGCTGTGTTACTTTGATTTTTTAAAGAAAATGCGGTGTGTATTGTTTACCTGACTCAGCATCGCTCTCTGATTCACTTTCTTCCTCTGAGCTGGAGCTGCTGGAGGCTTTGGATGGTGCACCTGGGCGATTTTGGCTGTTTGGCTCCTCCTCCTCCTCCTCCGTGGGTGACGTCTGGAGAGCGGGTGGAGGATGCTTCTCTCTCTCGTGCAACGTGATCTTTTCCTTGCTGCTCATACGAGAGATGGACGTCCTGCAGGGGCGGGCCAATAAAGCCGGCCAAGCACAAGTGACATGCAAACCAGCCAATCGGTGAGAGCAACAGAATAGGTGAAGCCAATGAGTGCACAAGCAGTTTGGCTGCGGTGTGACCGGTATTGGCGCCCCAATTTCAGATTTGGTGCTCAGCATTGCCGGAAAAAAATTGGTCTTATTTGTTTGCGCTTATGTATTTAATTCAGATTGAAGTTCCAATACCTTCAGGAATATGTGTGTAATCTACTACAAACAATTACCACATAAAAATCTCATCATACTCATATAAAATGAACAAACTTGAAAGCATTAAGCATTCTATATGCAGACACACAAACAGAAGAATTCTATTCCTAATGTGCTAACTTCCACCTTCCATTTATCCCTCCAAATGTATCTGTAAATCCTTACAGCCCACCATTTTAGCTACTTTTATTTACACATGCAATTTAAATATTGTGTCCTTTTGTAAGACCATAGCCAGTGAATAAAATTACATGCATCTGAATCACACTCTGTGTATGCGGTGTGATACCTGCGAGGACGAACTGGTGCCATAGATATGGGTGGGCTGGTTTCAATAACAGGCATCTTAATCTTCTGTTTCTCAGTACGCATCTGGTGATTTACACATAATAGAAGGATAAAACAGCAATAAAAAACATACTGAAATGCCTGCATCGCAACTTTCCCTGTAACCCATATAAGCTTTATGAGCAAAATTCTGCTTTACTGTAAGACTTGTTTATGGAATCCACTGCCAGGGCATAGCACAAGGTAAAACAATAAACACAGGCGGACACACTATTATGTGAGTTCCTTATATGGCTCCTGGCTTGAGGAGTACTGACCTGCAATAACTTACTGTGCTCTGTGTATGCGTGTGTGCGCGCATATATAAATTTATGTGTGTGTGTGTTATAACAAACTGCTGGCTTTCATAGAGCGTTCCAGCACAGATAACCTTTTCTTGAAAGAGTAAAAGTGCTCTTTGAACATACACCAGAGTAAGGTGATAAGATAGCATACCAAACTACCAAAACAGTACACACACACGAATACACACACTTACTGCATTTTGCTTCTTTTGCAACTCCTCTAACTTTTCAACTAGATTTTCATCTGAAACATCCAGAGGGGTTTGACCCTATGGAAAAAAAAACATTATTTTGTGTCAGTATAGTGGAAAAAAAATACAAAAAAAAGAGTTCAGTTACACTTACCACATTATTGACAGCATTCATGTCACACATATGATCCACGAGGAGACCGCACGCCTCTTCCTGCCCCCAGTGAGCAGCAGCATGCAAAGCTGTCCAGCCATCACAGTCCCTACTGTTCACATCCACCTTACACTTCAGTAACACCCTGTCTCATACACACATACGATACTGTTTGTCTGCAGTCTTTTAAAACTCTAAATGCTGGGTAGCCATGTCACAGCCTACACTCACTTGAGCACTTCGATGTAGCCTTTAGCTGCAGCTACATGCAGTGGCGTTGCCTTAGTGTTAGGATGAGGCACCAGAGAACCACTTCCTGCCAAAACAGCCATGGCATCCTGCATCATCACTCTCTCTTCCTCTCTTCTGGCCTGCTCAACGTCCACACCTGGCAGACACGCAATATTCATATACTGTACATTTTATAGTTTACTTGCAGTTTAGCCGCAATTTAGGCCTGAGCTCAGCAAATGTTTCTTACATGCATTTGTTGCATTTTATTGATATCAACACAGCTGTAGCCTTTGCTTTTGAGATATTTCTGTAGCTTTAAATATGTAAAGTCACAAAGAGTGAAAATCAGACCATACTTTATCATTTATACTAAATGCCGTCTGACACAAACTTAGGGTCTTAATTAAATATTAACAAGTTTAAGTACGAAGTGATTTTAGAGGTTAGAACATGTATATAATAATCTCTCTGCATAAATATGACCTGACCCACCAAAAGTGGACATACAAAACATAACTAAACAAATCTGAAGGTAGCAAATTATGTGAACCTTACTCAATTGGTTTAAATATCTGATAAATCCAATCTAATATAGTGCAAATGGGTTGTTTATATTAGGTTTGGGATTAAAGCACCACACTGCCATTCTGCCACTTTTGGGCCATTGAGCAAGGCCCTTAGCGCTCTCTGCTCCAGAGGCGCGAAGAAAAGAATTTCACTGTGCAGTCATGTAGAAGCACAAAGAAAAGTCATGTAGAGTCATGTGTATTTTTAGAATCATGGCATACATAAAAAAGGATTTTAGATGACTTTAAAACATTGCTGATACTCATTAGGCTGCAGAAAGTTACAATGGGATTCTCTTAGAGATTCTTTTACTCCACCCTAATTCCAGGCCGCCTATGTACAAATTGAGGAAGGTAATTCATTCATTTATTAATTTTCCTCTATACCCGCTTATTCCCAAACTCAGGGTGACGGTGGTCTGCTGGAGCCTATCCCAGCGCACATAAGGCAAGAGGAAGGGGTCACCCTAGACATGTTGCCAATCTATCGCAAGCCACACACACAATCACATTCACTCCCATGGGCAATTTAGAGACACCAATCAACCTAATGCACATGTTTTTGGACTGTGGGAGGATTACCCGGAGGAAACTTACGCAAGCACGGAGAGAACATGCAAACTGTGCACAGACAGACCCCAAGCCCAGGATTCGAACCCAGGACCTTCATGTTGTGAAGCGACCGTGCTAATGACTACGCCACCGTGCCACCCTGAAGGAAATTTATGACGTTTGTTACATTTTGTTAACAGCATTGGTCAAGCAACAAAGGTCAAACTAGAAATTTACTGTCCACAAGGCCACAAAGAAACTCGGATTTACTTTAACATGAATAAATGCCTTGCTGACACTGGTGGATGTAAATGTTAATATTTATAAGTACGCCAGCAGGAGAACTCCAAATGTGTGGCAACGAGATTGACTCTCAGAAAAAATGTGGACAAGACAAAAGGTTCAATATAATTTAAATGTTGAAAAAAAATTGATAAATCCTACAGTATATCATCCATGAAAGATGGTAAAGGTAGTATCATAGATTTGGTATATTTTGCTAAAGAATGGCTCGAATCCACTGATAGAACAAGGAATTTCAACTTGTACCAGCAAACTAAGGAAAAATATTTAGTAATTATACATGTATATCATCTATACCTTTTAATCCCTAACTCTGCATTATGCGGTTCAACTCGATTTCTAAAAAGAAAATAAAGTTCATGCATCAAGTACTGACATTAAACCAGTAGAAAAAAAGATTGAAAGACTTATAACAAAGATGATGCTCAAGTGTAATAGTCTGTTTATATGGTTTTATTGGGTTTTTTGCCTCTTTTTTCAGATCATTTATAGTAATTTTATCAAAATTGAATAAAATATCTATATGTATCGGTTGTGTAGTGGTTAGCACGTTCGCCTCACAGCAAGAAGGTTATGGGTTCGATTCCCAGGTCTTCCTGTGCAGAGTTTGCATGTTCTCCCTGCGTTCACGTGGGTTTCCTCTGGGTACTATGGTTTCCTCCCAGAGTCCAAAAACATGCATATTATGTTGATTGGTTATTCTAATTTGCCCATAGGAATGAGCGCAAGAGTGTGTGGTTGTTCGTGTATGTGTGGCCCTGCAATGGACTGGCGACCGGTCCAGGGTGTACCCCTGCCTTTTGCCCTAAATGCGCTGGGAATGTTTCCAGCAGACCCCCATGACCCCAACTTAGGGAATAGGCAGGTATAGAAGATTAATTATATATACCAAATAAAAATAGGCCGAGAATGTTTGACAACA
Organism: Sisor rabdophorus; assembly: GCA_026260075.1. Taxonomy (NCBI): domain Eukaryota; kingdom Metazoa; phylum Chordata; class Actinopteri; order Siluriformes; family Sisoridae; genus Sisor; species Sisor rabdophorus. The sequence goes on from JAOTQW010000008.1 coordinate 10,580,796, forward strand.
GGCTACGTGTTTCATGCTCACTCTGATCAATTACATAACATGACATCATACACAGAGACTAGGCATGGAGTCTCAGGTGTCTGAAAGAAACAAGTGTTAGCTATGGTGTCTCCTTTTGTGCTGTCCCAAAAGCTAGTATAAACATCCACCATTCACATAATTTCATAATTGACCCCTTTTCCTTACCCTGTTTCTTGATCTCTGTCTTTAGCAGCTTTTCCATGGCTTCCTCTGTAGCCACATCCAAAGGCAGTTCTCCTTCGCTGTTCACTGCTCCCACCTGCGCACCGTGCTCCAGCAGGTACCTACAACACATACAAATTTATTTACAAACATCAGTTATTATATATACACAAACAAATCTTAACAACAATTTTTTTTCTTTTGCCATCTTCTTACCCTGTTTATTTACTAAGGCTCTAAATTACTCAGATTTCATGTAGGGTTTCGGGTAATCTCCAGAGTTTTCCTGCAGATCCTTTTAACTATTAGACAGTTGTAAAACAAGATGCATTCATCATCTATACCTGCTTTTTCCCTGAACTTTCCAGTTCCAGTTCTTCCAATAGGCAGTTTAGAGTCTTCAATCAACCTAATGCACATGTTTTTGTACTGCAGAAGTAACCAGAGTACCCGGAGGAAACCCAAGCACGGGAAGAACATACAATATCCGCACAGAATGACCCCGAGCCCGGGATTCGAACCCAGGACCTTCTTGTTGTGAGGTTACCGTGCTAACCACTGGGCCGCCCCACAAGATGCATTCATATAATAAAATTATCTTAAACACTAGGTAAATACAGTATGCTACATTTACCTCCTCATTACCCTTCATTGAGCTGTGTCCCAAATAACACAGCAGCACTCTCACTATGCAGCAGGTACTCAACTGTCTAATTTAACCATTTTAATATTTGAAAAAGATCACACAAATTTTTAGTTTATTAGTACAATAAGTTGTCGATGGTAAATGCTGTGAAACCCACATAACACTTGACCTCACTAGCTTCAACATTCACTCATCTTCTATACCTGCTTATTTCCTAGCTCGGGGTCACAGGGGTCTGAGGGAGCCTTTCTCAGTGCACATAGGGCAAGAGGCAGGGATACACCCTGGACAGGTCACCAGTCTATCACAGGACCACATACAGACGAACCACCACACACAGTCAACCTGCTTTTGGACTGTGGGAGGTAACAGAAGAACCCAAAGTAAAACCTCGCAAGTTAGAGAAAAACATGCAAACTCAGCACAGAAAGCCTGAGAATAAAGCCCAGAACCTTTTTGCTGTGAAGCAATCATGTTAACCACTACGCTGCCGCGCCCCCTAGCTTCAACAGGATGTAGTCAAATTTATAATGCAAAATTGATAGCGATTGTAATGCTTTGCTTTACAGCCCTGCCCCTTTTCTGCTCCATAGACAGAGCAGCCATCATCAAGTGCGCAGAGTCTCTTTAAATAAGTGCTTCCTTGGGATCAGGGGTCTGCTCAAAAGAACCATTTTCCTACAGAAAGAAATTAATCACCCCTGGAAGCCACATATGTCTGTAATGTTACTGTAGTATTTAAATTGAGAAATATTTAAAAACAAAATAACTAAAATAAGTATGAATTAAACTATTCATTCTTATTAGTTTTTTCCCCAACGCCTCCGGAGCCGCAGGTAGCCAACTCCTGGGCTAAATATTAATATAAAGTAATTTTGTTCTATTCAGAGTTTTGGTGTGAATTACAAAATGGTACTAGTAAAATAGTGCATAAGTAAGAGATTAAAAATATAATTTTTTTGCTCAAATAACATTTCAAGCATGGAGACAGACTCTTATACAAACAAATAAAAGCCAGCAGACAGGTACAGATCATTGACAACATAAATTCAAACATATCTATATGCCACAACTAAAACACCATGAGGGTCAACCTAAGTGTTGCACAACAGCATTTAAGGTCATTTAAAGGTAATCAAAATACCTTATAAATCAAAAGAAAAGACCAAAAAATCTGATCAGATCTCTTTTTGTCTCCAACAATCACCTAAATCATGCGGATATATTAACAACTTGCTCACACCTGCATAATTTAAGGTTCAGTGAAAAATCAAATTTCCAAACATGCATGTGAAAAAATAAACAGTATTTTAAAAAAATAAACACTTGGAGATAGAGAAATCAGATTTATTCTGTGAAGCAGATCAGATCCCTGAATCCAGTTTACCACTTATCCAGTTGAAACATGAAAATGCATGATATTATTTCACCAGTACACAGCCTTGAAGCAAAAACATATTTTATCCATACCTTGGTCTCTTAATCCGGTTATTCTCTTCTTTCAGTAAAAACTACATTAAATTAGATTCTACTACGTCGTGGCACAAATTAAGGTACAAGGCAACAAAATGCAAACACATTTACACTCGGACATAAACTAGGACACAGACTGACTTAGCGATCTGGGTGAAGCCACAGGAGGCAGCTACATGGAGTGGTGTCCAGCCCTCATTGTCGCTTCGGTTCACACCACTACCACTTTCCACCAGGAACTGCACCATCTCTGCATTCTCATCAATGCAGGCCTGAAAAGAAAAAAAAGGGTATTAGACACATGAACCCTATGTACATTTGACAAAAATAAACACTCTCTCTCTCTCTCTCTCTCTCAAACCTACATACATCTTTCGAATACATCTTTAGCGGTCTTCTATTTTATTTGATTTTTTTGTTAAAAGACTCAGTTAACAAGACTTGTTAACAGTTTGTGTGCATTTTAATGATTTCAAGTCATTTTTACATTCATTATGTATACAAACTAAAAACATGAAAACTTCTCTTTACCAGAGACCTAAATATCATGTCTAATGTTCCAGCATTCGCTGCGTTCGTCCATGGTTTGCCTAATGGTTTGTGGGGGTGGGTTGTCTAAATTTCAGCAAACAGTATTGGGGCGCTTTCCTTAATGGTTAAGCAGGTTGCCCAGATTTTCCAAGATAGTGCCACTGAATTTTTTTAAAGAACTACTAAGGTTGTGTTATGTTTGTCAGGGACAACACAAGCTGGCTTAAAAGGCCGTGTGCTTCTAGGACCATTAACACCACATCGCTACTAAACCTCTGAGTTGGTTTAAGGAGAGAGGTATGTTTGCATGTTTCAGAAAGTCGATGAGCCAACAAAGTGATATTACAAATTATTTTAGTTATGTGATGTTTTTTTTAATGCACAAGAGCTGCATGTTGTGGACCAACAACTACAACAAATTCTTGAGCAGAAAGTGGGGGAGGCTGCACATTTTGACCTTCGGTGATTAGTGGAGGCCCAGTCTGGAACACAGAAATCTCAAGTAACAGCCGTTGGTTCTTTAGCGTTTTAGGAGGTATAAACCCCAAGCAATGAGTTGCTTTTCACAGTAGCACAATTATAACTACTGCAATTTATCTTACAATGTGTACAGAGCCCATAGACGACCTCACCTACAAGTCCTGACCTTAAACGAGTGGAAATGTTCCAAACAACCTAAAGCAATAATTAAGTGTATGGAAAACTGACAACATGCCAGAACATGCAGTTGTGAATGACTGATTCACAGTTGTTATTTTATATATATAAATAAATAATGTTCACCTGCAGTTATTGCAGCACAGGGGGGTTACAGCTCCTACCAAAGCCTGTTTATGCCTACTCACTTCATTAGTTTATTCCTGATAGAACAGCTATTCAACAGTGAAAAGACCAGGTGTCTTTGTGTAAATATATTGAAGTTATCACTTCCAACACTGAAAAAGCTGCATGTACTGTAATATTTACAGTTTTGGTGCCTAAATCATGCACAAAAGTACAAGATCGGATTTATGTCCCCTTCGCTGACATGCATTTATGTGGCCGAATGTAAATGGAAAGGAATGTTGGGACAAATTTGATAGCTATCCAAGAAAAAAGTCACCTGAAATAAATACAAAAACAAAAAAAAACACCTACATTTGTTTAAAAGTTTTAACATAATCACACATTTTAAAAATCTTTACTGAGTGAAAGACACATATGCTCCACTTTTTGACAATATTCTGCAGTATAAAACTGTGATTAGGTCATCATCCTGCACTGCAACCTTTTCAAAATATTTGCATAACAGTGGCTGATATAAACACATGCTAATATGCATGCTCTCTGTTAAGGACCTGTGCTGTAGGACCTATGTACAAGAGACAATTTTTACAGAATCTGCAAACAAGTATTTATAAACGCCTCACCCTGAAGTATGCGGATACCAGAGAATTAAATTGTGTTTCATTTCTTCTGAACAGCTGTCAGGCATGTCTTCAAGTGTTGAAACATTCCATTATTCCTTCACTGAAAGTAAGATACCCAAACACTGCTCTGTGCAAGTTTTTTTTACACCTCTTTCAAAATTTAAAGAAAAAAAAGCACATGAAGGCACATCCTTTTAGAGTTGTACTCGGGTTTAATGCATGACTTTAAGAGTGTCATGTGATGTCACATAAAATGCACCTTGACCAAAAAATCTGTCTTTTTAAAAAAATGGAAGCCATGCCAAATATCAGAGTTAGTGGTGCTTGTTGAATGTGGTTTAGCATTAGATTAACAAACACACAACAGTAAACCTTTAATAATTTAGTGTATGATAAAGAAAATATACAAAACTGCATCAGCTAACAGTATCAATAAAATCTGGCAGAATTTCCCAAAATATTAATCATGTCATCATTTTCCCAGCCCAGTGTACAGACTACTTAGTGTGCTGAAGTGTTTATTTCTACACAAGAGTTTGAGCGGGTCATTGTGTGTGTGTGTGTGTGTGTGTGTGTGTGTGTGTGTGTTTGGGATGCATTTGGCCTTTACTTCTGACAGGAGCTGTTTGTGCTGCTTCAAGAATGTTTTCCATCATCTCACTGCAATGCCCTCTCACACACACAAAAAAAAGATTAAAAACCTTTCTGAGCACCACAGAAAAGAAAACGATAGACATTACAAAGAACAAACACTGAAAAAATGAATGAGAGACTTTGGAAAGAAGTGATGGAAAATTAGAAGAGTGTAGTCCTATATTTAATCTTCGGTGCTGGGCAACAAGAAAACAACACGTCAGACAGGAATGGACAGGGAAGAAAAGCAGTGGACAAAGTACCAACATAATGTTCACACACGTACACATTTATAAACACCCAATGATAAACTCCTTAACATACAACATACATACATACATACAAGGTCTGCCAATATATCACTGATATAGCTTAATACTGGGTTAATCTCAACATCCGAGATTTATTTTGACAGTATGCCAACAAAGCATTAAATAATAAATGTAAAAAATAATTGAAATTAGTCTGTAATATTAATATAAAAAAATTGTTGACAAATACATGTTTTGTTTAATCTTATATGCCTTTATGTAAAGGAACGCAATAGCATTTTTAAAAGTTGAGGATATTTTACTTATTTATTAGTTACACTCAATTTAACTAACTGCATATAACAAAAGTGTTGACAATAGTTTTGATAATCGCTAATCAATCAACTTTTAAGATAATTTGTTATAGCCCTACTTTACAAAGTGTGCAAACTAATAAAACTATTTTCAAATATACCCAAAACAATCTTTACCTGTCTTAGCTTAAATGACATAATTCAACCGAGTCCTGATCCGCTTACGAAAGACCAAATGACACAAACACAATACACCCAGCAAGAAAACCTGGACATCTTGCTAATAAAAAAGTACACAGTAATGCACGAATCGAGTCACAGACTCCCCTTACTTAGCAAGGCACACAGAGTCTGCTTATAGTAGTGACAGAGTTAAACACAGACAAAACGGCATTAATTTGACGATAATATTTATACCAGTATTTATAGCCTTTAATATGCAACAGAAGCAACTGGACACTCAAGTTTTATTTTTTTTTATCTGGACAAGTCACCTCTGATTTAGTGGTTTATGTGGGAGAAAGCTCACAAAAAGGGCTGCAGTTGGTTCCAGATGTGCTAATACATCTGGAGTCTGTTACTAGCCTGGGAGAAGCACCGATATAAATACAGGAGGTCACCTGTGCAGAATTGAAAAATATTTTATGTTCAGTTTATTAAACGCTGAACAGAACAATGAGAAATATAAAAGATATATTTAAATATTTTTAAATAAGGATTGGAGTTTATTATGTATGGAGTTTTTCCCTTTTTAACTTGAGCTTGACCCAAAAACCTTCAGGGTCAGGACTATGTGGAAAATTACTGACAAGAGGTCAGTGACCCACACACAGACCACCTGTACTGATATAAATATTTAAATATCTTGCTGTTATTTGTACAATGGAAAAGTCAACTACTGCACCTTTTATTACTGTTAGAGCTGTTACGATCATATTAGCTCTGAGGACTAAGTGACTTTTCCTGTGTAAAAACTTTTGAGCTGCAAAAACAAGAGGGCTGGATAAAGAAAAGGGAGCAGATTAAAACAAAAACACACAGGCTGTTTTTGCTGTATTTAAGTAAAATTACACCATTACATCAATTACAGCAAGAAAACAAGTATTAAGGCATGTACATTTTTTATGTAAAAATCAAGTCCCCAAACACTCATTTTGCATACAGAGTAAGACATTATAGAAGACACTGTTAATAATATATGCTTATCTTTTGTATAAAAACAAACAAACAAACAAAAACTAACTCCAAACAAAGATTTTAGGTCACATACACTGAGGATTCAATCATTCATTCATTCATTTATCCTCTATACCCGCTTATTACCTAGCTTAGGGATGTGGAGGTCTACTAGAGCCTATCATAGCACACATAGGGCGAGAAACAACACACAATTACACTTACTCCTTTGGGCAATTTAGTCACCAATCAACCTAATGTACCCATGGAAACCCACACAAGTGCAGAGAGAACATGCATAGAAAGACCCTTTGCCTGGGAATCGAACACAGGATCTTTGTGCTGTGTGGCGACTATGCTGGTCACTATGCCAGCACACTGCCTAAGATTTCATTGGATGTTGATTAGAGCATGTATCTACAGTGATAAACTAACTTGACCTTTCTAAATTATACTTCCCATGACCACAGGACACCTGTTTAAGAAGCATAAAGCTGCTCGTGTCAAGGTTCCAGGAAAACATAAATGATAAGGTCAATAATTTCTAAACTATTTACATTCATTCATTATACAAATTTCTTTTTTGTTGGTTTTTTAAAATAGCTACTTATTTAAATGTTCATGCCGTAAAATATATCATTACTGCAAATGTATCATTACTGTAAATGTAAACAGAAAATAGTTTGCTACTAGCTATTCTAGAAATAGTCTGGGCTGAAAAAAGAAAAAATAGCTTGCGTTCTTCACGTTATATTTATTGAGTTTCATTAATGTTCATTCTGAAAAATGACAGAATTCGTTCCATTACATCAGTCTATTAATCACTCTTGATACATGTCAAAACACTCATCTAGGTCATGTGATGCTTCACTCTTTCAGAGAAACAACCTTAGGGCCCCTGCTGATTCAGCCTTATTGTGAATTGTATTTTCATGACTTTACATTTGTTTTCGTGGTGTATCTTATTTAAAAGGCATGTTTAAACATTACCATAGGGACCAGAAAGCGTTGTGGGCGGAGAGAATGTTACTTGTGTATTTGGCATGATATTACGCGGACGTGCTAATAAAGTTGCTTATGAGTACACAAGGGATGGCACAATGGTGTAGTGCTTAGCACGGGCGCCTCACAGCAAAAAGGTCCCGAGCTCGATGCCTGAGCAAGGGGTCTTCCTACAGAGTTTGCATGTTCTTTCTGCGCTTGCATGGGTTTACTTTGGGTTCTCCGGTTTCCGGTGTCACAGGCCAAAAACATGTACAGTAGGTTAATTGCATAAGGGTGGGTGTGAATGTGTATGGTTGTTCGTCTATGTGTGGCTCTGTGATAGACTGCCGACCTGTCCAGTGTGTACCTCTGCCTCTCGCCCTGTGTGCTGTGATAGGCTGCAGTAGACGCCGAGGACCCAGAGTTAGGGAATAAACAGGTATAAAAAATGAACCAAAAAATGAGTACACAATAAATTTAAATATAAATTATAATATTTTGTAAATATCACCATTTTTATGCCGGTAGTATTATTTTGTGTTTATCTGCCACACCTTATTGTCTGACATATAAACAGTCCATGGTACAATAAAGGCTGGGAACTGCTGGTCTACATAATTTTGTGCAACATAAGAGTTGTGCATCAACGAAAAAAATATTCAGGTTCTGGTTTTTACCCAAGTTTTAAAAAAGTTTCATTTAGTATTTTGTTTATTTGGACCTGCGTTTATAGAATGTCAGACCATAACTAACAGTTTGCATGCAGTTTTCAACAAGAGACCACACAATCACCAGGAATAATACACAAAAACATAAGATAAACACAATGACATTGCGATTTTAACTTGCATCCAAGAGTCACATTCGACCTTATGGAAATTTTTATTTTAAAGTTGACCTTAAAAGAAAAATGTTTATGTGGCACAAGCAATTGAAGAAAAACTTTTATATTTTCTTTTTTAAAAATGGTTTAGTAATTTCTAATTTTCTTAATTCTTAAAATGTTACATTTGAATTTGTATTATTCTAACTTAATAAAATAAAAACGGATTAGGCAGGGGGGGTGTCACAACAGCTGACGCTGACCCTGTCTAACTAATAAATAAAGAAATAGTTAAATACAACATAAATTATAGTTTCTAAATAATTTGCAAATAGAACTGTAGCTTAAGCTCTTCGCTCTTTAACAGTAATAAAAGTATGAATACTAGCTTAAGGAGCCACGCTTTATAAACTCTCTGCAAAAAAAACTCTCTGCATTCCTGCTTTTCATTAGGCTAACTGATTTAAAAGTGCCGATGGTCTGGCTCCAGATTCCTGTGTGGCAGCAATTCTACGTTCATTCATACAACAGAACGGCTATTTAGCGCTTTCTCTTCTAAAGAACTCGCTCCGGAGCATTACCTGCAGTGATAGGTTTTTTGGTAAGAATCAATGATCCCTTACGGAGACATTTTGGGTGCTGAAGTGTGCATTTGTTCGTTTTCTTTCACAGTGCTTGTCAATCTGACTGATGTTACGGCGCCAACGGTTCTGGTCTGTTTAGTGTCTGTGAAGGGACTGGGCTCCTTCAAAACATTAATAATGCATTTTAACAGCTTAAAGTACAAATACTGTATTTTTATACTACATCAGAGCCTCGGCTGTAGTTTGTATGCAAGTGTGTGCGTGCGCGCGCGTGCGTCGGTGTGTCGTTTCATTAAATTTAAAAACAGATAAATCTGTTTTTGTACTAACCAGAAACTTCAAGCACAGTGGTGCCTATTTTTTTGACATTTATTGGGTTAAGTTTTTGAAAATTTTAACTAACTTCCTGTCAGACTGTGGGAGGAAACACAGACTTGGGAAAACATGTAAACTCCACACACAAAGATCCCTTTCCCGGGAATCAAACCCGGGACCTTTTTGCTGTAAGATGTCTTTGTTAACCACTACAAAACTGTGCCGCCCCTTTATTGTTCATTGAGTAATTAATTTATCTAAATATTTAAATAAACTCTACCAAATAGTCTGGGTAGAACAGTGCAGGGTTTAAGCCATGAAGTTTTCCTCAAAAGTTTAATTTTAGTCAGGACTACAAGATCAAATCATGTCAGATAAAAGGTAAACTTAATATTATGTGTTAATATTATTTAATTCTATTATTTAAAACCGATAAGAACATTTTACCCAAGTCAATTCATCATACATTTTTTACTGTACATCAGATGCTGTATAAACAGATTCCTTCTTCTTCTTCTCCTTTCGGCTGCTCCCATTTAGGGGTCGCCACAGCGAAT
>JAOTQW010000008.1:10623068-10633820 GCA_026260075.1 Sisor rabdophorus
GGGTGTACCCCCTGCCTTTCGCCCTATGTGCGCTGGGATAGGCTCCAGCAGACCCGTGACCCCGGATATGGGAATCAGCAGGTAAAGAAGATGAATGAATGAATGAATGAATGATAATGTACAAAAAAAGCTGCCACTGTTGGGCCCAGGAGTAAGGGCCCAGGAGTAAAGCCCTTTAACCTTTCTATTTGAGATTAACTGTATCATGTCATCATGTTATCTTTTGATGCTTGCTTCCTAATTTAAAATAAAGATAAAATCTGATATGTTTTTCCTGTAAAAAAATTATTTGGGGGCGGCGTGGTGGCGCAGTGGTTGGAATGTTCCCCTCATAGCAAGAAGGTTGTTGGTTCAATTTTTCTGGGTCTTTCTGTGCAGAGTTTGCATGTTCTCTCTGTTGTTGTGTGTGTGTGGCCCTGCGATAGACTGTCGACCTATTCAGGATGTACCCCTGCCTCTTGCGCTGGTATAGGCTCCAGCAGACCCCTGAGACCCAGAGCTCTGGAATAAGTTGGTATAGATAAATAAATATATAAATGAAAATGATTTGGTTTGGAGGTTTAATTTATTTTTATATAGCAGCAGCTCTGATAGTATAGGTGGAGTAGGAGCAGTAACTATGTTTTTTTAACACTTATAATTCCTGGATGGTCTATCAAATGCTGTAAATGTTAATGTAAAAGCTAACTTTTTATAGTGACACTGTCGCTTAATAGAACAACAACCAAAGACACTAATAAACCGGCATCTTTGTTACTGCAAAAGAAGACTATAGACTGCAGTCAAGTAGGTTTGAGAAATCAGTGGTTTGGTGTTTGATTAGTGAGTTCGATCATTAAGTTAGATCTCGCTTGCACAACCAAAATCGATTACATTTTCTACCCAAGCCTAGTCATTGCATGTTAGCAAGTGGCTCAGTTCTATTCGATGCAGAAGCAGATTTTACAATGGAACCAAAAATAGCAGCAGCAACTGATGAACACGACAAACAACATTTCTTAAAATAAACAACCGCGGATATTTTTGCGATAAATCTTCACTTAGAACAATCTTTGTACCGGATAAAAGACTTTTATTTACTGTACATTCAATATTTTACCTTTATTTGCCTCTGGCAAATTTTCATCAAACCCACTTTCACCTATTTGCATTTCATAAAACAATGTTTTATTTTAAGATCGCAGTTTCTTGTAATTTTAATTGCTTATGGGGACACGGTGACGTAGAGGTTAGCACTGTCGTCTCACAGCAAGAACATCCCTGATTGATTCCTGGGCACAGGGTCTTTCTGTGTGAAGTTTTCATGTTCTTCCTTTGCTTGCTTGGGTTTTCTCTGGGGTTCTTTGGTTTTCTCTTGAAGTCCAAAACATATACATCAGGTTGATTGGTGATTCTAATTTGCCAAAAGGAGTAAGTGGGAGCGTGTGTGGCCCTGAGATGGCCTGGTGACCTGTCCAGGGTCAACCAGAGTATACTTCTGCCTTTTGCCCTAGGTGCGCTGGAATATGTTATGGTATCCTAATGTGGTAATGTTGTAATGTTGGGTATCGCCAATGTCTCTAGGGCTTTACTACCTATTCCTTTGTTGCAGAAACTAAATGCTGATGCTGATTCTCTTCTGTTGTTTTTTTGGAGTATTCCTGAGTTATTTCTTTGTATGTTTCCCTGGTTAGTCTTTTGTATCAGTTACAAAATAAAGTTTGCATCCCATGTATCCGATTTCCTTTTATCTCCTGCTCATTTCCACCAAGTTTAATACACTGCAGTAAAGTAAAAACAATTCCTCTGTCCTGCTGTCCAGTGTTTAAAATCACCACAGCCCAAACATGCACACACACCTTTCAGAATGTATAAGTACATGCATCAAGTGCATAGTGGGACATGTTTGCCATAAAAAGTGAAGCGACACTATATACGTATACACTAATTTAACACTTAGTTCCTTGCTGTCAGAGAGTCCTGCTGTATCGCGGGTTCACTAATCAGAAACTGTTGTTTGTACAAACATAACCACAGCATGTCCCTCGCTGGGCAATGCTCTGAGCCACAGAGAAGCAAAGCCAGCCAATTCCATTCACACACTTAGACCCTGCTGTCCTCAAGCTCTGGACTCACTTAGGGAACAGGACAGATAGTCACAGTCCCAGTGGCCAGGGGTGAGATCTCACACCTTCTGCTGACAAACTATACAGCATACGCCGTCCATGCTGCAGACAAAAGAAAACACTCTGTTGCTTGTAGTTGAATGAAGAAATAAAAACTACTGGATGTTACTACAGTAAAGTACTAATTGTCTATATTTAAGTGGTTGACAAATGCTAACAGACAAATAACCTTAGACTTGTCTGATAAGTCACTTTTTAGTTATCAGATTTTCATTTCCTTTTTTTACTAAAATAAACTATACGGATAAAAGTCTGTAAAAACCTGACCAGTACACCCACACAGGTGTGTCTTTCTCCAAACTGCTTTTAAAAAGCGTAAAGTAAGTCCTCTAAAATAATATCATTCTTTCACTAAGAGACTCGATTACTGTTTTGGCCTTACAATTTCCCTGTACATAAAGTCCCTGATCTCCATGAAGACATGCTGTCCTCTGTTGGAGTGGAAGAACCAACGTGTCCCTTACAGAACTCTGACAGTAACTCAACAAGAAGTGTAAAGATAAATTGAAAAATACATTTGGAAAATATGTACAAAAACACAATGCGCACATAATGCGCACATAATGCCAATATTAATTAGGTATATTTAAATAAACTGAATACATTGTAGCGCGGTGGCGAAGTGGTTAGCACGGGCGCTTCACAATAAGAAGGTCCTGGGTTCGAATCCCGTGGTTGGGGTCTGCAGAGTTTGCATGTTCTTTTCATGCTTGCGTGGGTTTTTCCTCCGGGTACTCTCCCACAGTCCAAAAACATGTGCATTAGGTTGATTGGTGACTCTAAATTGCCCATAGGAGTGAGTGTAAATGTGTGTGTGTGTTTGGTCTTCTATGTGTAGCCCTGTGATGGACTGGCGACCTGTCCAGGGTGTACCTCTGTACCCCAATGTGTGCTGGGATAGGCTCCAGCAGATCCCCGCAACCTCGAATTAGCAAATAAGCGGGTATGGAAGATCAATGGAGGAATGATTTGTACAACAGTGCTCATTAATTTACCTTAAACCATACCAATGTGCTGTAGCAGTGTGAATAATGGCAGAGTCAGTCTTGCCAGCAGTAAGAGCTGGAACACACATGGCATAGCCATCATTAGCAGCACAATAAAAGCAAAAAACATAAAAAACTTATTTATATGATAAGACTCCAGCATTCACTGTGTGAAAATTTGTATGTTTTATTGGTTTATGCTCGATACTCAGAATCTGAAAAGCTGCACATCATATGGATTTTTTTGTACACTATGCAGACAGAAACTACGAGAAGTAATTGGTTTTGGAAGGCTGCAATTAAGCAAAATGTTTTGATCCTTATGTCTGCTGAGGGTGCCAGTTCACACAGCCATGAGGTGATAGAGTTAACCTGGATATTTTTAGGGTAAATAGGCGTGTGCAGTAATTACAGCTGAGGGGGATAGGTGATTTCGGCAATCAGATGTGTGAGAGAGCATAACGAAGACCATTATGGCTTACAGTACATACATGGTTGAACTCCAAGAATGTGTTTCTGTGCTTAATTAAGGGGGTCTATGTCATTATCTATCTTATGCTGCCTTCCGCTTTTCTCTCCCTCTTTCTTACTTTCCTACATACCCAGGGAAAGAGAAATAAACCAGGGGTCGAGTCAGTGGGCACGCCGGACTCTGCACGAGGTAGAGGAGAGAAGAAAGCCATCAAGTAGGTGGAGAGCATTTCACACACACTCTCACTAAATTAACACCTCTCTGTCACTCTCTTTCTCTCTCTCGCCCACCTTTGCTATGGTGGGATGAGATCATACGACTTGGTAAGTCTGATGCAATGGCAGCTCAATAGCTCAATTGCTTGATGAATCATGTGACCAGCACCAGGAAATCTCTTTTTCCTGTTTTTTATTCCTTTCCGACCTTGTACGGCTTGTTCTTCTTTTTCTTGATCCTCCCTTTCCCCCTATTTTTTGGTACTTTCAAATGTCGCATCTCATCTGCTGCCAGACGATATCATGATCTGACCTGCTTAGGTTGAAAAACACATCAGCTTACTCTATGCAAGATTTTCTTTTTCTATTATGCATAATTCTGCTTCCTCGACTAATGACATCTCAGACGCTTTTGTAAGTAGAATACGGGTTACAGGGAGCAGCACCCGGAGTAAATGAAGCTCTTATCAATAGAGGGTTTTGCTTCTGTGTGTGTGATTGAAAGAAGTGCTTGGCAGTAAAAAGTGCTGCCTTTAAGTGAGGGTTAAGTGGGGTGAATGCATCAGGTTGGTGCACAGCTGGTGTTATTAGTGCTAAAAGTTGATCTCTTATCAAAAATGCAGTTCACTCATTTTTATTATCCAGCTGTGCTCAAATAATGATATTAATAATGATAAAAACAATAATAGTGTATTTGCATTTGTCTGTTTGCAGGTGATGATGAAAATTTTTTTCTTAAGTTTCCTACTGTATTTCATGAGTTTCTGTTTAAAAGCCAGCATCCTTAACAATATTATTTTTGTATTCATCTGTTGGCGTTAAGAATTCTGCTTGTTCCCTTTATGACTGTTTTCAGACTGTTTTCTCCCCTCATGCTTTCCAGGCATGTGCAACAGCTTTAAATGCATAGAAAGTAATTTTGTTCATGTTTGTGCTCCTCCCTAACATCTCAGATTAAATGTATTGGCTTTTTTTCTCTCTGTAAGGCAGCAAAGTATGTGGATTGGTTTAATTTGGTGTCTTATTATTCTTTGGTTTAAATGATTTGTTGGTTAATTATTCTGTTATCCCCTCCCCTTTCCTCTTTATTACATTGATTACTAAAATAATAAATGTACAAAGAACTGTGTTTTTGTTTTAATTAAGTCTGATTTGTTTTTAGAAGAAACCTTTGCATATTTTTCTTCAGTATCATCATGATCAACTTCTTTTGCCTAGGACCGCCTTCTAAGGTTTCAGTTGGATCCCGTTTCTACCGTTCCACTTTTTACATTTATCTGAAGGACGCCTGGATGAAATGGATGGCTGATGAATAGATATTTTGTGTCTTACAAATTTGTGTTTTTTTTGGCATTTAGTGATCTAGACAGAGACTTTTGGAATAACAATGACAACAATACAGAGCAGCAGCGGTGGAGCTCCTACCCGCCCAAGGAGTTTGTACTTAACATTTCTCCTTATGCCCCTTATGGAGACCCTCGCCTCACGCTCAAGTGAGTCTCTGTCCTGGCTGGTAAGAGACCCCAACCCTGTACCTGACAGACCCCCACCCTAACTACCCAACCGTTTATAACCCCTAGCACCAGGCAAGGCTGTAGAGTGCAGATGAGGAGGCAAACTTGACATTGAACTTTATTTAGGAAATACGGCAAAAAAAAAAAAATATATATATATATATATATGCATCTATATATATTATTTTTATTTATTTTTTTAAACTACTTTACACTTTACAAATTTATTCTGTGAAATTTAAAGTAATTCTCGCCATTTCAAATTATTTGGTGCTTTAAAGTTGCATTTTCATAGTAATAAGGGCAGCAGGTTTTTCCTCCAAAGGCTGTGACCCCTTTTACAGCTGGCAATCTGTATGCACAGTCTATTCTTTTTTTTTGTTTATTACATTAATTGCTTATTGGATGAGCTACAGTATAAATGCACATACAGGAAATGATGGAGCAGCCTGAGCACCTCGTGCTGTGTTTAGATTTCAGTTCGCTGTAAATGCAGACCAGCCAAATGAAGTACTTTTACTGAGGAAGAGGTCTCACCTGGGGAACTGACGATGTTGATGTGCCCTTGGTGAGTACTTGTTTACATAATGCCACTGACAGAAAAAAGACGGTGAAAGCCATCTCACTGATGTGCATGCATTTTAAAGCAACATGTAACTGCATCTTTTGTGTCCCAAATAACACACAAACATCCAGCCAGAATCTTTACCATGTGCACAAATTCAGTCTCGAGGCAGACTGTTTGCTGATTGGGGAAAACACTAGGACGAAATCGTCTCGCTTCTCTGGCATTACATGTAATTAATCTTTTTTATTTCAAACTTCAGGGAGGTGTCTTTTTTCATTTTGTTGATTAATCACCAGAAAAAGATTTGTGAGAATAGAGCTGAAGCTGCTCATTAGATGAGACTGATTTTACAGTAGGGGGATCTTATCACACTACTGGGCTTAGATCATGCTTTTTCTATTGAAGAGTGGCTTAAAGAAGGAGAGAATTAAAAAAAAGATGACATATGCAGTGTTTTTTCTCACTTAGCAAACAGTGGTTGAGATGTCGGTGACGTGTGCTATCTAGCAGTTTCTTCTGAAATTTTTGCCTGCATATACATTCTGCATCTTTGCCACATGTAAACGGGGCCAATATTATGCCTTAATTTAAAAAATGAACCGTTTTTTGCTTTATTGAAATTCTTCTTCAGTTAACTTTATAGTTTACTAATGGTAATGCACGGCGTGTGCGAACCGAATGATCGCTGTGCTGCATTCTGCATGACCGGCAGAACTTATCTTTGATCTCCGATTGTCATGCTTGTTTTGGGCCCGCATCTAACTTTTTTGACTTAATGCCACTACGTTTAGAATCCTCTCCATCCGTCATCTAAGATCACGGCTCTGTAATTTGGTGCGATCGAGTGCCCAGGTAAAGCCTGCAGGTTAGTGCTGCATTATCTCGATTTGCTCAGAGGTTGACAGGAGAGAAGTTGCGTGAAACTGCACCTTGCTCCCTACAGCCCTGCCATGCTTCCTTGGCCCATTAACTCTAGCCCTCCCTCCTCCTTCCCCCATGGGGTGTTACCATGGAGACGGACAACCCTCTGATGTATGAGTTTATTCTGACAGATTTACTGTATTAGCACGTTGTTTGTTTCTGTTACCCTTCCCCTTCCCTTCTTTCATCCCCGCTGAGGGTTGACCGTTACAATGATGTGGTGTGTCACGGCTCCTCCTCTTCTGCTCTGGCTCTGCCATGGCCGCTTCCCTGGCCTCCTACCCTCACCTGTGTTCTGTTTGGGGTGTGTTGTGTGTGTGTGTGTGTGTGTGTGTACAAACACTTGTGGGCTTGCTTTTGTTTAGTTAGCGACTACTTCCTGTTATTCTGTTTTGTTGTTTTGACCTAGCTAACTACTTCCTGGTTCTTGATTCCTTGAAGTGTCTTGCTTCTAAGTGCACTTTTTGTTCACCCATTTCCTCCTACACCCTTATTTCAGCTTTGTGAAGAGGAGATGAACCGCACACCTGCTTAATTCAGCTCAGCCTCCTTTTTGCATTCCACAGAGCTCACTATACCAGGGGAGCTTTGAGTTGCAAGGGCCTTAGCCAGCATACTTCAATAGCAACTGTCTGTCAAAGCTCACTCGTTAGCTTTTAGGGGAACAAACAAGAAAGTGGTTTTAGGCAAAGATGGCTGTCAGGAATGGAAATGAAGGGAACATGACTGACGTGGGATCTCCTGACTCACTGCTTAAACCTGCCCAGCAATGAATTGGACTGTTTTAGGACATAAAGGTGTTTCGGCAAAAGGCCCAAGAGAATGTGGAGCTGGTTGAATTAAAATGGTGTGGGGGTAATATGGACTAAAGCATGACATCTGCAGATTTGAGCAAAATTAATGCAGATTTATTTTGTTTCTCACACTTGTATATTATTCCAAATAAGACCTAATAAAATTTACCCTTTAGATCAAATTTGGCTGAAGAGTTTAAATTTATATAAGCGAGTATGACCTAATTTCTGCAATCAATCAGCTTCAAGTTAATGCAGCTATTTATTTATCGTAAGTAAAATGACATTTCCTGAAGCTGCAGATGAACCCAATGCATAAAGGGAGCTATAGTGTTGCTTGTAGTCTGTAATAATGACTTCATGTTCACGATTACTTTAGCAACTGGGGTTGTGCTTTTATAAGAAAGAACATTGTTCAATAAGTAATAATATTTGTTTTTGAATTTTGTCAGTAAAATTGCTTTAAGCTGGTTTTGCTCTGCTCTGCAGTTGCCAATCATATTCGTTCATAACCTTGTAATTGTTTTGCTATTAATGTGTTGTTGCTGTTTGTAAAAAAAAAAAAAAGTTTGACTGATACAAACATTTGACTGATAACCAATTGCAATTGCAAGTATATTCAGCTTTTTGTGTTTATTTATTTAGTTGTTTATTGGTATTATATTTATTTTTCTAATCAATTAATTAATAGTGTTAATGTAAAAACTCTAACCCTAGCACAAAGGTGGTTGAGAAGCATATCTTCAGTGTCACCAGGGGGTGCTGTAGTCCTAGGTTTCCTATTAACTTAACAATGCAAGCCATGAATGTAATTTTCTGTGATATTCACCAAAGTGAAATACACATTACTCTGATGCCCTAGGGGGAAAAAGTATTACATGTGTTACATGCTAAAACTCAATGACATCAGATTCACTAAAGCCCTCTAGTGACCAGCCTGTGCTTTCTTACAAATTCACTAATGGCACAGACTACTAGCAGATCGTCGCTCACACCCGCTGTAGATTCATTAGCAGAAGAGCAGATATTTATTCGGCTTGTCATTACCCTGTCTCCCTTGCAATAACATCAAGCGCTCGAATCCACAGAGAGCTGCTCTTCCAGCATCTGACTAGGTGCAATCCACTAAAACAGTAATGCAGTGCGGTTACAGTGAGACAGATTTTCAAAGATATCAGACTGAGGCCATGGGAACAGATTAAATGAGCAGTTAAATTAAATTAAAGGTAAAAATTTACTTGTAATTTGCATGCTTATCGTGATGCTGTAGGCAGAAAACAGGCTTTTAGCAGACTCTGCATCGCCCAGAGATCTAATACCACTGCTGGATACATTTTGTCAGTGTACTCAAATTCGTCCAGCTATCATCTCTGGCCCACTTTCCACCCACTCGTGTCTCCTCTTGCACCCTTTCACATCATCCACCTGTTTCCACACACATGCGTTCTCAACCACTGAGTAGATAGCATTTTTTTAGCATTTTTTTTTACCACAGAGGACTTATAAGTGTATCCATTTTAAGTTACAATTTTTTTCTTTCACCGTTCTTTCTCTATGTCTTGGTTTCTTTCGTTACCTGCTCCCTAACCTCATCCCCAGTGGTGCAATCCCTGGGGGGCAGAAGGGTTCTCTTGGTGGCCGTGGGGGGGATGGCGAGGGTCCCTCACGCAGTGATAGCGTGAAGAGCATGATGATTGGAGCCAGCAGAGCCAGCAGGTGGCAGATGGCGCAGGGCCGAGCGCAGTCCGAAGATCTGAAGAACAGCAAGTGAGTCGGGGAAAACAGAGAAGCTGATGGGGAAGAAAAGAAGCTAAATATGATTCAGGAGATTGTAGTTTAACAAAGGGAGGTTCAGGGTAAGGATGAAAAATTCTGAGTACAAAGTTGTTCTGTATAGCTGCCTATTATTCACAGAAAAGAGAAAGATAAAGAAAAGAAATTGTGCAAAGTTGGTGGTGGCTTAAAAAGGAAGCTTGTTTGATAGGGGTGTGTGTGTGTGTGTAAGAGAGAGATAGAGAGCTAGAGAGAGCCAGAAAGAGAGAGAGAGAGAGAGAGAGAGAGAGAGAAAGAGAGTTACAGGAAAAAAGTGAAAAATTAGGTGTATTGGAAAGATTTTATAGGATGCCTGTGTGTGGGTCTGTGCTAAAAGGACGATTTGGGCCACTTTACATGCTAATAATGGTAAACACATTACCAGGCTTAGTCACTGTTTCACCACACAGACACAGACACAGACACACACATGTACAGAAGGCTAAAATTTAACAAAACAGTGATTACAAATATTATAATCCCACTAGAAAAGCCTGCAGACAACCTCATCTCTTATAATGGCCTGCATATTTTGTTATGCTTTCTTTGACAAAACACCATTTAGCCTTCCTGCTTGTTTAACCGATCACCATTAGTCTTACACAGCCAAGCACATGATTGGCCTGCCTGTGCTTGCAGGGCTTTCATGCCATTAACTGATTTGGTTTTATATTTTATTTGTTTTTTTTTGCTTAATATCCTGTCACTATTTAAATGGTGTATGATGGTTTACTAGAATATACATTCTTTTTATACATACATTTCTCTAATGTTATATTTTACCACATACTCTGCAGGGAAGAGACTCAAACATGACAATATCCTCTGTGCACAAAGCCCCTGAGCTTCATGAGGAAGAGCTGTTGAAGTGGATTGAACTGAAGTGGACTTATCCCACTGAACCCCAGACATTAGCATTTAATCGCACAGATTATAGTGTGGACTCATCCCACTGAACCCCAGACATTAGCATTTAATCGCACCGATTATAGTGTAGATGAATAAAAAGTCACACAACAAATCCTATTAAGAGCCTGATGTGTGGAGTTTATTAAGAGCATAAAAGGAAGATTATATCTGGAATTCAATGGTGAAGAAACACAGAAAATATAATATTTGCATTGTGTGCAATTAAAATTTTGTGTGCAGGAGATAGACACTAAGCAGTCAATGTCATTTCCGTGATAGTAAAGTATGTTATTGGAGGTGTAGTTGTCACACACCAGGTGCTTAATTTAAGTTCATTTCTCAACATCATCTCTCACTCCCTCCTTTCCACCTTTGAGTCACACTTTCCTTTGTTCT
>JAOTQW010000008.1:10681810-10695767 GCA_026260075.1 Sisor rabdophorus
ATCGCTCTGGACTCCTGTACCCTCTTTACCTCTTCACCCTGTAATCTTACTGTTCCATTTCCCTCCCTTTCATTCAAAACCATATACTCTGTCTTCAACTCACTTTCATTTCTCTTCTCTTTAGAGCAAACCTCCACCTCTCGGGTTTTCCAACATTCATCAGCCCTGTTCTCAGTCCTACACTCTTGCTCACTCTGAGTGTTGGAATATAGAAAAAAGAATATTTAAAATCACACATTAAGCTCAAAGTCGAGTCGTTGCTGCTTCACAACGAGCGAAGCCAGCTTAGGTGGCTCGGGCATCTGTTCAGGATGCCTCCCGGACGCCACCCTGGGAAGGTGTTTCGGGCAAGTCCCACCGGGAGAAGGCCCCAGGGAAGACCTAGAACACGCTGGAAGGACTATATCTTTCGGCTGGCCTGGGAACGCCTTTTTGTCCCTCCGGATAAGCTGGAGAAAGTGTCTGGGGAAAGGGAAGTCTGTGCGTTCCTGCTTAGAATGCTGCCCCCACGACCCAGTCCTGGATAAGTGGAAGAAGATGGATGGATGGATGGATGGATGGATATTAAATAATAATAAATAGAAGTAAAAGAAAAAGTAATAGAAGAAGAAGTAGCAATAGTAGAAGTAGAAGAAAGTAGAAGAAAAAGAAAAACTGTGCTAATATATATAGAGAGAATTCTAAGCAGATTGTTGCAAAGAATTGGGCCTCTTTTTTCCACTAATACAAATTTTATATTCTAAAAAAATGTAGGTGAAGGCAATACAATAATTAATAAATTATAAAGTATAACCTGCTTTATGAAATTAATAGTGCTGTGCCACACAGACATCCTAAATGTGACGATGCAGGATATAGCAAAACTATAAAAACATTTTTGAGTTAATTATAGTCTATGTCACGCAAACAAAATCATTCTGTAAAAGTAGGGGGTTCCATGGTTACTGATTAAACATATCAGACTCACCAGCAAATGCTAGACGGCAGGCTTGGGCTAGACTCATGGTCTGACTTTATTAATCAGTGGGTAGGGCACACCCTCTGCTTATGATCAACTCAACAAACTCACAAAAAATATATATATATTTATATATTTCTATGTGCGTGCGTGTATATGTGTGTTACTTTTTTAAAATAATAATAATTTTTTAGGTTTTAGGTTTTTGATTTTTTCCCCCGAAGCATTATATATTAGTATTATATGATTGATTGTGTTTAATGAAGTCAAATAAATTAATTGCTGCAAAAACTAAAGTAAAAACAAAGTGAATCAGTTTTCTTGAATTTGCATCGTGTATGAACATACTGGGATGGCAGCTTGTAGAAATCTTGCAGTACAAAGAGCAGTGACAAAGTGACCCGGACACGGCTATCAGTCAGTGAAATAAATGGATTGAACTATTAGCACCTGATGAGTTAGTTCCTCTGCCAAGCTGTATGTTCATTCGCAGACCTTGTACCAAGGACACTTTACCTATTTGATTTAATTACATTATGGGCAGCTTTTATATCTTTTAATTATTTTGTCATTAACGTCATAAATTTTCTGTAGTAATTGCAGCAATTTAAATAATGCACTGGATTGTCTGTGTAAAAGTTAGATAGTTAGTGTCTTATAATAAGGTCAATGTATCCATAGATGCTGAATAATTAATGAAAGGGTTCAAACAGGTAGCATTTTGACACATACTGCTACATGTTTTTTTCAGGTTGGAGTTAGAATTCTTTGACTATGTGATGTTTTTGTCAATGCACACAGAATTTAATTCTTTTGGAGTGAGGCCTATGGTAATGATCTTCCTTCAGTAACACACATCTTCACATCTTCCGATTAAATGTGCAACAAACTTAAGCGGGTGATTACAGCAGCCATTTTTAAAGCAGAATTTTCAAAGCCTTGCAGGAAATGTATGTAAACTAATTATTTGAAAGATATTATATTTATTACCATTTAACAGCCACAGAGAATTATGCTAATCTAGCGATGCAAAAGTAAAGTTTATTTAGTAAAAATGGCAACAGTAAAAGTACTCATGAATTAATATACTATAAAAAGTAAAAGTTACCAAAAAATCTGTGCACAATAAATTAAAATTAGGTAAAATAGCAGATGTTATGATAATATAGGCTTCAAAAAAGATCTTGTAATTTATAAAGCCGGCAAAGTACGGCAAAGAATTTTGCACACAGCTGTTATTTCACTCTGCATTGGTATTGGTTCAGGGCATTGTTTCAATGTTTAAGTTAAATCTTTTTTTTTTCAATTTGTACTTACCTTAAGTTTAAATCAATATCTTTTTTTCTGGTTATTTGAATAACACAAAATGAGCCTATACTATGTTTTTTAGAAAAAAAATGTGTACAAGGTTTTCTAAACTTTAATCTTTGCTTTTGTGCATGAGTTGATAATTGCCAATCAGCTTCGAATTTTTGATTAAATTTAGATTCAGTCAATGTATCGGTACAAAAAAGCTCAATTCTTAATTTCAAATAAACAGTACCTGTTAGTGATTTTCAGAATAGGTCTTAAAGCTGCTATACACAAATGTGTCGCCTTATAATTTAAATAAAACATTAAAAGGACTAATTTAAAGAGGTTTGCATTGGGTTTTTTATTTGTGAATTTAATTACATTTACAGCATTTGGTGGATGCCCTTATCCAGAGCAACTTACAACTAAGCAATTGGGGGTTAAGGGCCTTGCTCCGGAACCCACAGTGGTGGCTTGGTGGTGCTGGGAATTGAACTCCAGTCTTTCTGGTTAAAATACTGATTCATTTATATCCAGTTTAATAAGCAAGATTCAACTGATTATAAATATGTATTATATACATCTTTACAGCATGCAATTTTACATTAAACATTAAACAAGTGAATACAGTAATAATTGTTTTACATACTGTATTTTGTAATTTCTTTCTTGGGATTGAGTTTATGCTAGTCTTTATTATTTTAGACAAATTTTTTAGACTTCTAGTATCCAGGCGGAAAAGGCTGAAGCTCCTACTGATTGTATTAACCATTTGACTTTTGTCTTTCAGCACTCTTACCTTGCACTGAGTGTTCTGTGGAACACTGGACCTCCAGCTTCCTAAGGACTTCTTCTGAAAGTGTTTGCCTTTGATTTTGGATTTCTGAGTTCACAGCAGCTAGCTCACTGTGAGTGTTGGAATATAGAAAAAAGAATATTTAAAATATTAAATTATATTTCAATATTTTATTGAAATATAATTCACACGTTGAATTATATTTAAGAAAATCTTGAGGAAAACAGGAAGGACAAACATGTGCAACTGTAAATACGTAGCAATACGTCAACCATAATAAAATATGTTTTATTTATACAACTGAAGTAGCTAATTAGGGCAGCATGGTGTTGTGGTGGTTAGCTCGGTCGCCTCACAGCAAGAAAGTCCCGGGCGTCAAATCCCGGGCAAGGGGTTTTTCTGTGCTGAGTTTGCATGTTCTCTCTGCGCTTGTGTGGGTTTAGAAAAGCTATTGTAACAGGTGGAAAAAATATTAAGAATGCTATATCAGTGAGAGTAATGTTTTTTGTTAAATAATAAAATGAAAGATTCGTTAAAATCTCTATTCATGAAATATTTGTGTTTATATTTACCTTTACATTTACAGCATGCAACATAAATGATTTCTGTTAAATCTTATGAGGCTTAAATCAGATTCCTTAACATCTGGTTTTTAAATCCTGTCAACAAAAAAACAACTTGAATGTTAAGAAAAGGTTAATAAGAAGCTATATGCTGCAGTGGTGGGCGATGCATTTTGTATCTTGGCCTTTAGTGAGGACTTGCATGACTACGACATCTCTTAATACCATCACTATTAAGTTGCAGTTATGGAAACCATCAATACCATACTAATCACAATATAACACAGGGTGGCATTAAAGACAGAGAGAAATTTTATTTGTCAGCACCGGTCTGGAATCAGTAAATACACTCTTTCCCGGGCTGAGTCAAGCTATTTATCTTTGGTATAAGCCGATCTCTCCCCACAATGTCTAACTTTTTCAAAAAGGTCTGTGTTAAAAAAAGTATTTTTCAGCATGTCTGGGATGAAGTTAAATTCCCCTCCTCAGTCAGCCTTTGTGGGAGTAAAAATTCTATTTTAACTGTAAAGACTAATTGGGCTGGTCAACTAATCATCCATTCATTTAATCTTTAATACCTGCTTATTCCCTAATTCTGGTTCCTTGGGTCTCCTAGAGCCTATCCCAGCGCACATAGGGCGAAAGACAGGGGTACACCCTGGCAAACACACACACACACACAAACACTTATTCTTATGGGCAATTTCACGATGGCGCCTTATTAACTAATGTGAAAACAGAAAAAATGATGATGTTATTGATCGCCCGCTAGCAGGCCTCAGGAGGCGGGTTTAAATATCTGATTGGTTAAAGAAATAAAGTCATTAATATTATTTAAGTTACATAGGCAAAACTACTGATTCTGAAGGCTCTGGGCAGATTAGTAACTAAAATCTGATTGGAAAAAAAAAATAAAACATACACTTGCAGCCAGAATAAACTAAACTATATAATGAAGAGAATAAACGGTTGGGAACAAATTAATACAATTTGATGAAACAAATATTAGAGTTTCGGTTGTTGATGTAGGTCAACTTTGGATAGTGTTTAGGCCAGCAGAGAACACTCCAATGCATGCCAGTGATGCTAATATATGTGGAAAAAAAAAAGAATGAACAAAGGGGTGGATAAAACAGTAAACATAAAATATCCATATAAAGTCTGCAATTCATTAATATATATATATGTGTGTGTGTGTATAGTACATAAGTTAAATACATAAGTATTTATATACTTAAGTTTTTATGTAACGGACGCACTTTCACACACTCATAAAGTATAGGAAGAAAAAACGGGGAGAGAGAGAGAGAGAGAGAGAGAGAGAGAGAAACTCGGTAAAGCTGCGCGCTGATTGGTGAAAAAAACGCAGGACGCGCGCGCGGATTGGCGCAGAAGCCCTCGAACGATGTGTTTGGAACTCAGGAGAGGAGCGCAGTGATGAGAGCCGGTATGAAAGAGCAGCCGCGCACCGGGAAAAAACACTGATCACACCGCATACACACACACACACACACATCACGGACGAACATTATTTGCATGCTACGATCTTAAACTCTGACGAGTGAGTACTGCTGACTGTTTTTTTTATTAAGGTTAGATTTTTGAACTAGATGATATAGAAAATAATCTAAAAGTTTATTTTAATTGGGCTAGACTGTATTACAAACTGTCCACACCCAACAAGTCTTTCTCTGTGACTCTCTATTGTTGCATCATAATGTTTTTTGGTTTAAAAGCAAATAAAAAAATACAAATCTGCATGTACATATTGTTTTATATCATAGCCATAAGTTTGTATTCAAAAAGGTAGTGGTGCATGTAAAGAAATAGATTCATGCATAAGTTGCATTTTAGTTTTTATTTTAGCAATAATTTTTATATAATTTTGCTAGGCTTGCATGCGCCATGTGTTGGGAAGCAATATATTAACTGGCTGATATGAAAGGCTTTATTACCAATACTGCATAATGAATTTTATTATATTGGCATAAATTGAAATCATGTGCCTCTAGTTCTACAGTAAAAACCCTAATGAACTTGTTTACCTACATTCTAACAATCGATTGATCTCTATAAAACTATTTGATTTTTTTGGGGGGTGTTGACCAACTTTTGTGCTTTTGCACATGCGCGACTTGAGTGCTGTGAAATGTTTGTTAACAGAGAGATGGGCAGAGGAGGACAACAGAATGGTCAGCTGGGGTCAGGGGAAAGCAGTACATGCAAACAGTACACCTGGGAGGAAGTCCAGAAACACAGTCACAGGGGTGATCAGTGGCTGGTGATCGAGAGAAATGTGTACAATGTGACTGAATGGACGAAAAGACATCCTGGAGGACGCAGAATCCTTGGACACTATGCTGGCGAGGATGCAACGGTACCTTACTACCTGTGATTGTGTTTTCAAATCATAATCAGATATTTAGTTCATACTTGGTTTAAAATACTTACAATAAAATCCTTACTGAATGGTGTATTTAACTTTTCTTTTTTATTATTTAGCAAAATATATACATTTTAAAATGTTAAAAAAGCATCTTTGTGCAGGATGCATTTACAGCCTTCCACCCGGATCAGAGATTTGTGCGCAAGTACATGAAGGCTTTGCTTGTAGGAGAGTTGGCACCTTCAGAGCCCAGTCAAGAAAACAACAAAAATGTATGGCTGCAAGTACACACAACTAAAATTTCTAACATCTGTTTGTTTATTACCATGGTAGAAGTCTCTATTTTTCTTAAGTGGGTGTTGCAGAACATCACGTCCTTTTCTAAAACTCTAAGAAATAATATATAGGGTTCCTATAAAGATCCATTAAAATAAAAACCATGGGAACCATGGTTACATGTGTACCCTGGAGATGTTTTCCAGTGTCATGTGTGGACTGTGACATGAGAACCCTGGATCCCAGAATTGTAGCGTAATCCAGGTTGTAAAACATTTCCTGGTTTAAGGAGAAAGAAGGTCTGCAGCTAAGTGGGACCTAGTAGAGCCAATGGCATGTCAGGAGAAATGCTTTTACCATGGTAAAATCCATTATTGCTTAAATTTTAGATATTAGATACATGTCACCACTATAATGTTGGTTCTGTAGAGAACAGATTTTATTAGGAGGGTCTGGTGGAAAGTGTTTGAGTGCTTTAAACACTGCTGGTATCTCCAAACCATTTGAGTGCCATGAGTGGTGAATATTGCCCCACAGCCTTGGGTCTTAATGACCCATGTGCGAAGTGTTACATGATGACAAAGATCACCAGTTCAAGACCCTGCATCAGAAACCAAGGGTACCATAGTAAATTCTTAAACAAATTTACTACGCATTGGCAGAGTAAATTGCCCTTGGTAAAAAAACAAGTTAAACCACCATTCGTCTCAAGGCCTATTAGCCGCTGGAACTACCTAACTTTAAATTAACTCTTAAAAATGTTGCCCTGCATTAAAACCAGGTCCTAGAAGACACTGGGAACTATTTCCTTTAACTCCAGCCTCTTCATATGTGTAAGAATAACCTTAAAGTCTAGTAAGAGAATCAGCCTCTCAAGGCTTTCTTCCAGCATATTTTTAACCAGTAGCTCAGTTTCCTGAAGCGGATTTCAGACAGGAAGCGAGCCAACTGGCCATAGAGACTTGCTTGTGGGGTCGACCAATGGGTTGTACCTTACTTGAGTAAACCCTTTCGAAGCCACATGAGTGCTTCTACACTCTGGTGGCAGGGCTAGTACCGTGTCTCTCTGGAGACCTGGGCCTTCTTGCTGTGAGACAACAGTGCTAACTAAGTGACACTAAGCTAACATGATGCCCTGCATATAGATTAAATTCTTTATTACTGAATTATAAATTCTAATCTAAAATTTTAAATGATAAGGAGGTAAAGAGTTAAAACAAGTTGTTTTAACAGAGTAATAATAACACCTGATAAGTATTATAAGATATATGTGCTACAAAATTGTAGAATTAAAGCTAAATCAGTAGCCTTTATGGTTACCTTTTCAGAAGTACTCTCAGGACAGTTTGTAGTGCTAAAAAATATTTTGGCTCTGTTATACAAACATACTATTATGTAAGTTGCCATAGAATCTGTTTCACCCTGTTGGCTTGAGCATAATGCAGATAGTGAATTGGGTGCTATTAGATGAGGCTTTAGGCTTGGCAGGGTTTAGGTGTGTGATAATGGCGGAGTTTAACTTGTGACAAAATAATGCCTCTGTATTTACTGCCATCTGTTGCATTTTAGTGGTAGTACAATTTGCCCTAGTTTTTTATGTCAAATTCTTTTAGCTATTGCACCTTCACATTACATACTAGTTCTTCCCTCAGGTTTCAGAAAGATATTTGACCTAAATAGTACTGGACCTGATGATGTCCTGGTTTACCACCAGGTGGTATTCACTCATGACATCTAGGCATTTTTGTTTAGATAGATTTCAAGAGGAAATAATCTTCTTATCTGGACTATAATTGAAGCTTTCTTGCTTTGTTTTTACTTGCTGACCTAAAGCACAAATCATAATTCAGTGACTTTCTGCCCATACCCCTCCCCCACTTGTAAAATTTGACACTATTAAAACCAATGAGCATTCAAATATTTTTTATATTTTTACCTGTTAGTAATTTGCAAATAAACAAACAAGCATGAAATCTCCACATCTACAATCTTCCAGCCTTATGTAGTCTTAGGACAGGATATTTATTATCATTTATTATCTGATAAATCATTTTACTATTAATTGTTAAAATTAAGAATGTTTCTTAATTCATATCCCTGTGACTCTTGTTTCATCTCAGGCTGCTTTAATTGAAGATTTCCGGGCCTTGCGTAAGCAGTTGAAAGAACAGGGCTTGTTTCGCACCAGTCCCCTGTTTTTTATTCTATATCTTGGCCACATTCTGCTGCTAGAGGTGCTGGCTTTAGCACTTCTCGGGATAATTGGCAATGGATGGATTAATACACTTGTGGTAGTTGCCATACTAACTACTGCACAAGTAGGTTGACTTCATTTTAAACATGGATTTTACATGGATTTTGTATAATTCTAAAATACAGGAGAAACACCTGGGCACACCTGTAACTTTTTACATTACTGTCTGTATTTCAGAGCTTTTAAAGCTAAAGCATTTAAATTGTGATATTAAGTCACTGCGTAAATCTGCTATTAATATTGGATTAAATTAACATCATGTAATTAAAGTTAGCCACTTTCTGATAAATTATATCTATTGATAATTGGGTTATTTGGGTAAAATAAACAACATAGGCTTATAATAAAATAATGGATTTATTTAAAAAAAATTATTTTATGTAGTGTTTTAGCTGTCACAACCTAAAATAAGCAGTTTATTATATTTTATAAAGTGTATAAAACACTGGAAGTTTAATTTCCCTGAAACAACAGGATGGTCATAAAACTTGCATATTATTTGCAGAGTAAAATCATAGCTTGTCCTTAAACATTAACATTTTTACTACAGGTGCACAAACAAAACATATAAAAATATTAAATGTATTTATACAAACAATTCCATGTCTTATAATAAAATAGAGCTGATGAAAGAGAATTAGGTGAGCAATCTGGAGTGGAAAGATACTTTGAAGAAGTCAAATGTTAATGTTTGCTTTTTCCTCTTACACATGCAGGCTCAAGCTGGCTGGCTTCAGCATGACTTTGGTCACCTGTCAGTCTTTAAAAATTCTACTTGGGATCACCTGCTACACAAATTCATCATTGGACACATAAAGGTATACATATAGCAGCAAATATAGGCGATTAACATACAATACAATACATGAAAAACACCAATAGATCAAACCAATCTCACTATCTGGCTATTATGCTGTTCCAAAAACAACTCTTACACAGACCTCTAAAGTTTATGCTCACATGACCTGTACACAACCTGGTGGGCAAAATAATTGGCCCTCATGATGCCTTACGCTGCGATCTCTATCGAAATGCAGCAAAAGCCAGTTGAATTTCCTTCTGTTTAAAGCAATACATATTTGTTTATGTCAACATAAGAAGTTTTGAGCACTTGCCATCGAAATACAGAAGCGGTTTTCAAAAATTTTTGGGCCACAGACTAGTTTAATTGTCAGACAATATTTTTAAGGTGTGGTGGATAAACACAACAATATAAAACGATACAATTGGTATAAAAACTTAAATTTACTAAATATAATAATAAGCATGAATCTATTGTGTACTATACCATTATCACTGCTTTATAATATCACGCCAACAACACAACATGAGTAACATCCTCTCTGCCCGTCACACTATTTGGTCATATGGTAACATTTGAACATGTTTTATAAATAAGACACAAAAACAAATATAAAGTGAATAAAAAATACAAGTCACTATAACGCTAAACCTAAAATTTTATTTTCTCTAGGATGCGCGACATCACTTGAAAACTATGAAAAGCATTCATTGGACAAATGTTAGAAAGTCACTATAACTATATCTGCTATAGCTTTGCAAGTTACTTAGTTGTCCACTCTCACTACTGTCAATAGCCTTTTACCACCGCTGATTGGAGACACCCCACATTTCAGATCCTTAACAAGGCACTGTCAATATTGTAATGTGCACATGTTACAATCTAACATGTCCTTCGGCTTTATATATTTTATTTATTAAATTCATTTCTGAGTGGGACAGGGCCTTTACTCAAGGCTGTATATTAAAATATTTATAAAACAACT
This sequence comes from Sisor rabdophorus, assembly GCA_026260075.1. Lineage (NCBI taxonomy): Eukaryota > Metazoa > Chordata > Actinopteri > Siluriformes > Sisoridae > Sisor > Sisor rabdophorus. The sequence goes on from JAOTQW010000008.1 coordinate 10,692,124, forward strand.
GTTCCTGTTATTTTAAGATGTGAGTGTGTGGTTGTGTTTTTTACAGGGGGCTTCTGCAAATTGGTGGAACCATCGTCACTTTCAGCATCATGCTAAGCCCAATGTTGTCAGTAAAGACCCTGACATCAACATGTTGAATATGTTGGTCTTGGGTAACATTCTTCCCGTTGAGGCAGGATATCATTTTATAATTAACTCATTTATTATTAAATAATTAATTCAGAACATTTCATTTGGAAAAATCTGGAAAAGGTTTGTCCATAATTTCCTACTATGCCTACTTACTATGTTACAGTATGGGATTAAAAAGTTAAAGCACATGCCATATAACCATCAACACAAGTACTTCTTTTTAAGTGAGTAATTTTAATTCATTTTTAAGTCCACTATAAAGCCTTACAGTGTAAATAAAGTTCGAACCACCCCTTACTTACACCATTCTACTCTCTTGTGCTATTATAACCAGTTGGTCCACCCCTGCTTCTACCCATTTACTTCAACTTGCACATTTTGCAGACTATGTATTTGCAACGTGATTGGGTGGTAAGTTACAACAACAATGCATTTTACTATGTGTTATGCTAATAGAATTATATCTAAATATGCAGCAGAATTGTCTTTTGCTTATGAATAGAAATGATTGATTTTCTTTCTTTTTAAGGATTTTGCATGGTATGTGTCCTACTATGCACGTTACATTTATTTTTATAGTCCATATTATGGACTTCTGGGCTCTATTCTGCTCATAATTTTTGTAAGGTAATACTTGCTTGGTCTTCTATTTATTCCCAATTTAGACAGTATGTTAGTATTTAGTTTTCTTACATAACAGAAAATAATAATTTAATGTATTTTCTATTATTGCTGTCATTTTTAGGTTCCTAGAGAGTCACTGGTTTGTGTGGGTGACCCAGATGAACCACATTCCCATGAATATTGACTATGAAAAAAATGATGACTGGCTCAGCATGCAGGTGCAGTTTTGGTTTAGAAACAAACATTTGATCATCAGCTTTTGTGTTAAAAAGCCATGGCTAATCCATTTGGGTGGCCCTGTGGCTTAGTGGTAGCACGATCGCTTCACAGCAAGAAGGTCCTGGGTTTCATTCAGACTCCAAGCAAGGAGTTTGCATGTTTTCCTTTTGCTTGCATGGGTTTACTTTGAGTAATCCGTTTTGTCTCCCACAGTCCAATAATATGTACATAAAATCTTTTATTTGTCCAAAAATTATTTTCTCTAAGACTGTAAGACTGTGCTGTAAAGCTAGCATAGACATATACTGCATTTTTTAAACCTATTACCTATTGCAGTATCCTTGCTTGCTTGTAATTTCTCCAGTTATCCCAGTATGACGGCCAGGATCACAAGCCTGAATGACCTATAATAATCAAGTGATATGAGTCATTATCTAATCCCTGTTGAATTGTTTAGTCTGATAATTTATGGTTGTTTATTTTTCTCATGAACTGGATGAGCTAGTTAAGTTTTTTCTCTTACTATGTGCACTAGGAAAGTAAATTATATTAAGAAATGATATATTTTCTTTATAATTTAATATGAACTTTTTGTGTAGTTGAAAGCTACTTGTAATGTCGAGCATTCATTGTTCAACGATTGGTTCAGCGGCCATCTTAACTTCCAGATTGAGCACCAGTAAGTAAACTAGCATTGTTTTTAGGTGCCTCTATATGGTTGCATTAATATTAGCAACATACTTGTGTATAATGCTTTTTATGATGTCTGTCTTTGTTTTTATCCCCAACACCAGTCTCTTCCCTACGATGCCTCGTCATAATTATAGTCGTGCAGCTCCTCATGTACAAAAACTATGTGCAAAGTATGGAATTCAGTATAAGGTCAAAGGCCTGTGGGAATCCTGGTGTGACATCACTAGGTAGGTACATTTACATTTACAGCAGAGTATCACACTGAGATGACTTCTGTTACATGTTTTGTTAAAATCTTTGACACTACAACTTTAATTATGTCCACTTTAGGTCTTTGAAGAAGTCTGGTGAGCTGTGGCTGGATGCCTACCTCCACAAATAATCATTTCACCCTTTTTGTTTATTTTAAATGGTCTACATTATAATCACCATACAACTATATAGGCAATATAGATAAAAAATATAATTTTAATTGACAGTAGTATATAAAGTAAATCGTTTTTGCCTTTTATTGCTCTATGGACTAGAATTGTTGTTTTAATTAAATCCTGACTACAATTCTTTCCTGGAGAGAAATAATTTGTCAATTCTGACAAAAAAATAAATTGTTAAAAATGCACTGCTAAATTTATAAACTCTACAACAGTTATACCAACTGTATATTTTCTAATTTTTCATATTTTTTTCAAAACAATTTACAGTACCATTTAGCAAAACTAGGTATATAAGTAAATCTAAAAATGTACCCCAACTTGTGTTTTTTTGTAGGTAGCCATGTTTAATATTTGTTTAGCACAGATACATTAAACAAATGACCACAAAACCAGCTTACAACAATATTTTTATTTGCAGTCCTGTTATTTTTTTTGCGAAGGTACATTTATAAATGTTGTAGGCAAAATTTGGTATAATATATGACTAGTTCCAGTGCTTAAAAGTGTTTGATGGAATGATGATAGCATGGTTAAACACTCAAATTTTCTGTAGCCTGCTCACTACTAAATCAATCCTGACACTCCAGCCATCGTATTTGGCATCTGCTGCAAGCTTAAAATGTAAGCCTGTTGCACTGCATGTTATAAATAAGTATGGGCAATAATGTCTATAATGTCTGCCTATGAAGATCACAGTACAAAGTGTGGCCATAGGTTGTCCTGAAAAATTCTGATAATTCTAAGCCTTTACCGTTTCTGGCAGTCTATGATGTTTATACAAGGAGCTGGGCAGGCTTCTGGCCTTTAAATATGAAGTATGTTTGAGTAGGTTGTTTGAAGCAATGGAACAATGGAAAGTATGGGTTAACTGCTAGATATGTGAGCACTTTGTTATGCATTATTAGCCATGTGGTGAACTGTCTTGCAATCAGCCAGAATGTGTTTCAGTGCTGATGAGGAGAGATAGAGGTAAAATATATAGACAATAATTGCTGGTGGGAATTAATTGTTATTTATGTACCTGCAAGTCAATCTCTAAATACATGGATTATTTCAACCTCTACAGTATGTATTGTCATCACTGCATTTTTTTATAGATGCAAATGTAGAATCACAATGAATCACAGTATATACCATTGTGAACCATTTTTTACTGTAATTTTCTGAGGCATTTAATTTTAAATTGTATGATAGTTGCATACCATTCAAACTGATGATAAAAAACAATAAAAGTGGCATCAAACTTTCTACTAGATCATTTTCTTTTAAAGATACTGAACATTTTGGGAAAAAAATGCCCTCAATGCCAATGTGGACTTTAGCATTATGTACGGAGGGTATAATGTGGGGCACCAATAAGATTAGCTCTGTACAGCACAAAGGTTATAACATTGCTCCCATAAATCTTCTAGCAGTAATGGAAATAAGTTCATTTATAGTATTTAGTGAGCTTAATGTAAATAAATACATGTTCATACGGTTTTAACTGGGGTGGTCTGTAACAGGAAATTATTTTTGTACTAGATTGATATATATATATAT
>JAOTQW010000008.1:10758253-10771626 GCA_026260075.1 Sisor rabdophorus
GGGATTCGAACCCAGGACCTTCTTGTTGTGAGGCGACAGTGCTAACCACTGCGCCCATTAATGTTTTCAATTTATACTTTCTTTTAAAACTTTTTTATTTTTTCTATCTACATTTTCTGGGTTTATAAAATTAGCAGACCAAGCAGGAGCATGTGTATTAAAAGTAAACTAGAATTCTGTGGTGGTTAAATATCCTAGGCTAAATTGACACCAATGTAGAAATTTCTTCTATGTTAAGACATTCTACCGCATTGTTTGTGTGTGTGTGTGTTCTAGTAAAAGGCATTTATTTAGCTCTGTGAGGATGCAGATAGAGTAATTACATTAATTAAGTATTTCCAAGCCCTCTACCCCTTCTGACATTTCTTAGCTTATCCAGCGTGGACCGTCATTGAACTTATAATTATAATTGTCAGATTTTATTTGGTTTTTAGTTTTCGGTGTAGCAGGCATCCATTATTTTCTTAGATTAGAAACCATTTTAACACTTTACAGCAAACCCAATTTAACAATTAAAAACCAATTGTGGGCGCTTTGTATAGGTTGTACTTTTTTCACTTTTCCACAGACACACACACACAGTGATACACTAAATTAATCTAATCACATGGTCTCAAAGGTTGTAATTTCTAGGTTTTACTTTATTTCTCTGCGTAACACTAAAACTTAGCTTACCTAAGTGTTATTTACATAGAAGATGAGCATTATTTTGTCCTGTCTGAACATGGTTATTTTTGTAGCTGTTATTATATCAAATTAAAAACAATGCTATTAAAAGTAGTTATAATTGCTATTTTTGTCTCTCATTTATATAATTAATATAATTAATATATTAAATAGTATATAGTAAAATATACATGGAATGTTGATAATTCTGGCTTACAGATAATGAACCCACCAAATAATTTTAATATTACATAAAATCAATAAAAAAATGACATTTCAAAATATGGGTGAAGCGTTGGCATAGTGGTTAGCACAGTTACCTTTCTACAGGTACTCTAATTTAGAGTAAGCTTTTCACAATACTTTAGATATTGTAGCTCCAGAAAAAAGAAAAATGGTTAGAGATAAAAAAGCTTGCTCTATGGTTCAATGATCACACACGCTCTTTCAAACAGATAATTAAAAAACTCGAACGGAAATGGAGGCAAACTAAACTGTTAGTATTTAAGACAGCATGGAAAGAGAGCTTTCTGTACTACAAAAAAGCTTGATCAATATATCTTTCCACCCTTATTGAAGGGAATAGTGCATACTCTTGCTCTACAGGGACAATCAACTATTATTTCATCCTGTATATGTATCTGTAAAGCAGCTTTGAGATAATGACTATTGTTAAAAGCGCTCTACAAATAAAGCTGAATTGAATTGAATAGAATAAAAATAATCCCTGGTTTCCTGAACACAGTCACAGAGAGTGTCTAGACTAAAACATATCTATTTAAACAGGCATGTTACTGTTAGACTTCCCTTAAATAAAGGAGCAGATCTTAGGGACTCATGGACATTGAGTAAAGATGCTGTCTTCCACACTCTCATTGGTCACCCAGGTATACAGACGGTGAGGGTGTCTGTTTGCTTTAAATAAAAGGGATCCATCCAGTCTATGCCTCTCCTTGGTCATCCTTTCAGTTATGCTGTTATAGTTATTCTTGCCAGAGTCCTTACCTGCATCTTACACTTACATTTCATTACGAATCATGTGATTTTGACAATACTTACTGTTCTGCCCTGTCTTTCCACTCTCTCTCTCTCTCACTCACACACGCACACACTTTCTGTTGAGGTACACGTGCCACCCCAGGCTGCCCTGTGTTATGACCACGTTGGACCTTCCAGGCCTTTTCTGATGCCACATATTCTGTGGGAAACATCTCATTGCCATGATGAACTGGGACGTCTCCACAACCCAATAAAGACGCTATTCTTCCACACTCACTCACACTATATATTCTCTGTGTCTGTCTATCACCCAGATGAGGATGGGTTTTCTGTTGAGTCTGGTTCCTCTTATGGTTTCTTCCTATTACCCTTAGGGAGTTTTCCCTTGGCACCATTGCCATCGCCTCTGGCTTGCTCTCCAGGGATAAATAATTCCTTTTTTTTCACCCTGCATATGTATATGTAAAGCAGCTTTGAGACAATGACCATTGTTAAAAGCGCTCTACAAATAAAACTGAATTGAATTGAACTGTAGTGGCTCATGATGCGAATTTGATTCCATCAATTCTTGAATGGATTTTGCTAGAGGATCTTCTTCAAGTTGCAGTTATCCCTTTTGCTGGTGCACCTTATTTGTACCACAGTTTTTCCCTTAAATTAATTTTCTATGAAAACCTTGGCATGTGTGACAAAATGACTTTCTAATTTAAAAAAAATTAAATTTAATCACAATATTGTAATAGATACATATGCACACAGATGACCAATCAAATCAGTAAAGTTTGTCGTCTTTAGGAATATTTTTTTACTAACAAGCAAGCTATGGAGAACCTTTATCTATATATTGCAATTCGGAGCATTTTATGCAAATGAGCTGGGTCATGAACAAAATGATTTAGCCCATTTGGTATTCATCATCAGCGTGCTTTGTCTACAGCTGTGTGTACGCAGGTGTGACCCAAGCCAGCGTCATCGTTTGATTCTTACTCACAGAATCTGAACACTCACACTCGGTCAGAGTTTTCGGGTTCCTGTACATTCAGAAAACATCTGTCGCTTACGAGATCTGTTAGGCTCAGACTTGTGTAATTGTGAAAATGTACTTACACCTGAGTAAAAATTCCAGGTTACTGCTAGGTTTTGCTTCAAAGGTGCTATAAAAAAGGGGAAGCTGGATGATGTAAAAGCAATTCAAACCTTGGGTTTACCAAGCACAACAGTTTTTGTACTGTACTGCTTATTGACTGCCATAAAAGATTATTTGTGTCTGCTTAAGTTATTGGGAACTTGCTTTTTTATGTTGCCCCTAAAGCCCCCAGTGCCCCAAGCCTTTAAAGCATTATTTACATTATTGTTGAAGATGTTTGGGTTTTACAAAGTCAATTACAACAGTTAATAGTGGTTGTTTATCTATGTGTGGCCCAGCGATAGACTGGCGACCTGTTTAGGGTGTACCCCTGCCTTTTGCCATATGTGCACTCTGCTAGGCTCCAGTAGACCCCTGTGATCCAGAGTTAGGGAATAAGCGGATATAGAAAATAAAGAATTAAAAGAAAATGAATAAATAAATGTTTTCTCTTTCAATGTTTTTTTGGTTGTACTATGATTGCGTTACTATTATATCAGTATTGCGAAGCTCAACAATCAATTTTAAAGCACCTTTGTACGTCGCTCTGGATAAGAGCGTCTGCCAAATGCTGTAAATGTGAATGTAAATGTGAATGAATGAATAATGTGTCTCTGCTGCTGCACAGCTTTGTATTTGCCAGTTTGAGCCTAAGCTCAAGTTGTTGCCTGTGTGAAGTTTCTGTGAATGTTCTTCTCTTGTGTTTGCCTCTGCGTTGGGTTTCTCCTGGGGTTTTTTTTCACTGTACAGAAACATTCAGGTAATGTAGGTGGATTGGTTATGCTGGATTTCCTTCATCTGCTCTATATGGATAAAATGACAATAGAGCTTCTTGACTTGACTTGACTTGAGGAGTAAAGTGTGTGAAGTAAAAGGATGCTTAGAGTGTATAAAGTGCTGCTGGCATTAGTTCTAAGTTTTATATACATACTTTTTGTCTGACAGGACATTTCATTAAATGATTTTCCCACCTATGACATCATTAATACATCTCTTGCTATGTGATGAGGAAAGGGAACATACACACACACATATCTGCTTATTGTTTCCTTCACGACCATCTGCACTATTACATCGTCTGGTGTGTCAAGGCCCCCACAAATAACATTAGTCCCCCACTCATATGACTATAACTATTCACTGTATGGATGTGCATGTGTGTGGGTGCGTGCGTGTGTATGTCTTTTTTGTAAATATAGATTGTAACTGACTGGTCATCTCTAGGGCTCGGATATCTTTATGTAACGTTGACTAACACCGTGTGGTGAGTTCTTTGGATTTCACACTCATTTTTTCTCTCCCCCGCCCTTTTTCTAAGCAGTGGAAAAGAGCGGGGAGAGTCTGAAAGGCTTTAAGCTCTGGCACGCCCCCGTTTGGTGCGTCCTCCGTTTACACCGCGCTCCCGACCCTCACCAAAGCCACTATGTCTGTATGTGTGCGTGTGTGTGTGTGTGTGTGTGAATCGTTAGAAGTTCATGTTTTTTAATATCCCATTTGCTGGTCCATTGCTTTCAATAGTAATCATAATGATAATAACAATTATTATTATATGCAAAATGCCTCCTTCAACTCAACCGGATCTTCAGCACATGCGGTATGAACCGTATGACGTAGCCTATTCATGTTATTATATTGGGTATATCTGTTTCTTTGTTAACAAAGATACACACATACACAGACACTGTACTTGTTTACGCATTTTAAGCGTGCAAATGACGGAGCTCTTTATTTTGTTATGCGCTGCGCAGGTAAATCACGGCAGGTGATGTAATGGTCCACATTTCATTCGCCGTGATGTCTTCTTTCCGGTTCCCAGCTTTCGTATGTGCGTAGTTGCTCTCCGTCTTTCCACAGCTACCTTCTCTCTCTCTCTCTCTCTCTCTCTCTTTCTCTCTCTCTCTCTCTCGCTCTGTTTCTCTGAGAACATACACACACGCAAGTACACGCACAGCTCCCCCGCTCTCCTTTCCCCCTCCCTTCCTTTCTCCCTCCCTCCCTAATCATGCTGTCTCATTCACTTCATCCACGCAAAAACTCCGCACTCCGTGCAGGAGGGGGGTGGGGGATCTTTGGGGCGGGGAACATATAAGACTTGGAAGATGAGGCCACCAGGCACACCGAGACTGAACCACTTGCAGTGCATAAAGACCCACAAGCAAGAAGACTCCGAAGCCGGGAGTAAAAGTACCAACAACGACTAGCGGAGCTGTTAGATCAGCGCAAAAGAAGGAAAGAGAACGATAAGAAAAGACACAGGGCGCGTCTGCCTGCCTGCCTGTCTGCCTGCCTGCCCTGCGTTCTGAAAGCTAGGAATAGAAGTCTAATAAGCCAATTGTTGGTAGTTAAACTCTCTGGAGTTTGGTCCGAGTCGTGTTATTTGCCGTTTTTTGCTTGTGGAAGTGGACTGCACTGAAACTTGGAATCGGTCTGCGAAGAAAAAACAACAACAAAGAAGCATCCCTGCTTTTCCGCCGCGTTTTATTTTCTTTACTTGTCCCTAACTTTCCCTTCAACTTCACCTAAAAAAGGCGAGTTTGAAGAAAGCGGGAGCGGTCAAGATTTCCCGGCGTTGAAGAACCTGTGGATGGAGGTATTCTTTTAAAAAACACGCGCGTGTAAAGGTAGCTATGATTTCCCACTATGCTTGATATTACAGTACATGTGTATAAACATTTTTGTGTTACGTTTTTTGTCAGTAAAAACACTTTTGAAAAGTTGGCGTTGTAACGATTTCGCTTAGTCGTTGTTGCAAGTTTAAGCACCTCCACGTGTACAAAGTAGCGTGTCTGTTCCTCGGGTCGCTGTCCGTGGTGCTAAATCGCACTTTTTTTTACTGATCGCATTTAGCGGCATTTTGCATTTAGGCTTACCATTCGGTTAAAATGTTCCATCTGAAAATGCGCAAGTGCAGATTTGGTTCAATTTAAAAGTTCACATTGCACAAAAGCGGAAACCCTAAATGACCGCAAAAAAACTTTATGTTTCTGCGTCCAATAGTAACGATTAAATTGCTGTTACTGATAGATGAACTACTCAGACTTGCATGTATTATGTGGATTGAGTTTCTCTGGCTTTGACTCATCGTGTCTAAGAGACTCACACTATATATAAATCCCACATTAAAAATATACAGATATAAGGAAAACAAAAAACTGCTCTTACTGTAATTTTTATGTAGGAAGTGCTGTGACATTTTAGTAAGTAGTTTACACTTGAGTAGACATAAATGCATTTAAAAATTAATATTATATAATAAAGTAGACATTTGGTCTTTACAGATTTCTATTGAGCTTGATGCAAGCTCAATAGAACATCAGGACATATATGGTCAAAAGTTCTTGACTTCCTGTCTGCCATGGCATGAATACACAAATATCTGATTGTTCATACAGATTCAAACAGTCTCTCTCTGTTAAGTGTTTCAAACGGCTTCTTGTTCTCATTAGTGTGTGTGTGTGTGTTTATGTGTGTCTGAGCTAAGTGGACATTGTGGGAACATGCTTGATTATTGTTTGTGCATATATTTAAAATACATACTTAAACAAAAACTCTTACAAACATTTCAAATTAAGACTGCATGTATGCCTTTGTAGTTCTGTTAAAGTGTTTAGGAAATGCAGCTTGTGTCTGTGTGTGCATACATGGGTCTGCATGCATGTATCTGCACAGTCACATGGCACTCAAGTCTTAAACCCAATTGCAAGTGTTATTTTCTTTATACAAGTGACTGAAGAAAACAGTACCAGTGGAAGGCACAGTTAGTTTTCATTATTTGTTCATATGCAGCAAGTGTGTTCATATATAGCAACATTCTTTGCACTTGATTTTAAACTAAATAAGATTTTAAACACTTACAAACAATGCATTTAATCCTCCTTTAATGCAAAGAAAGAAGACTGTGCTGATAACGCAGTAAAAGGTCTTGCTGCATGCATAGCAAGAGCTTTGTAGTTTCTATGGAAACGACTGAATCATCTTCTCAGAATGACTCAGAAAAAGCACTTGGCACCTGTGCGTGTGTATAAGCTTGTGGGTGTTCGCAATAGGACAACCTCAATACCATGCTACTCTAGTTGCACAGAGCACATCATCAGACCTGCACTTATCTGTCCATGTGACTACAAATTGATTATGCAGAAATGTTGGTGGTATGATGGTTACATGGAAGCTATGCATCTCAGATAATTAGATTCAAGCTGCATAAGAGGCACTTGAGCCAGAAGCCGATCTGCATAAATTATTTTCCGGCATCCGCATCCGTCTAGCTCCAGTTTCTGTACTTTAATCCAAACAAAAAAAATCATCTGCAGATGAAACAGCTAATTGCAGTCTGCTTTTCAGTATGAAAGTACAGGGGGGAAAAAGGGGGGCATGGGAAAGAGAGATTTTCAGGGCTCTCAATTTTAGCTTAAATGGCTTCTAGTGTGTAAGATTTAATAGATGGCGAGAGGCAGCTGGAAGCTGGAGATAGAGCTATCAGAATTGATGGTGCAATCAGTTAGCATTAAAAAGGCAACTAGTTGCACCATAGTACTTATAATACATATACCATGTTTAAAACATGGAAAGAAAATGGTAAGTGGTGAAAAAACATTTGTTTGTAAAAAAATAAGTAAATAAATAAATAGTGACGATTTTACAACATTTCTATACAAAGGAAACTGAACCCAAATACATATGTTGTTTGTCCTTGTTTTGGTGCATCCATTTTTATGCTTTCTGTACTTGTGTGAAAAGAAATCCAAAAACAGAAGCAACAAAAAGTTTAGGTGTTTTGTGATTTCCGCTTCCATATCTACCTTAACACTCTGCTTACTTTTACAATAACGTGTCAAACTAAAGGGAACCGCAAGTTCGTAATTGTGTATCTTTTAGCATACATTCTAACTATATTCAGCTTATTATTTATGATTTCCAGGTAGAAATGGAAAATTGTTCTATAAATCTTTTCACGCTGCACATGTTTGATAATAAGACGTATGTGTAGTCAGTGTCTTCAACTTTTGTTTGCTTTTCTAATTTGCAAGTGCAAAATAGACTCCCTGTTGTCAACTTATTTTGAAGCCAGCGATGAGATTTCCTGCTGGGTTTCTCAAAACTGCACAAAATCGTCTCCAAGCGACGCTGGCCTGACATGGACATAAGCCAAATCTTGGTGCACGTCAATATGACGCAAACGGCCAGACCATGTGTTGGCGTGTGGGAAGAAGTGTGATATTTTGATTAAAAAAACAGGGAGAGGGAACACAAGAAAAGCATGCTGTAAAGGCACTGTAATTAGAGTTGCAGTGTAATTGCTGTCTGTATTTTTTTCAATCTGGATCTGAATAAGGCCATGCTGACAATGTGTGCCTGTCTGAACAAATGCTTGTGGCAACCCAGCAGGTGGTATAATCAATGAGGTACTAATTATATTTATAAAAACCTTAAAATAACAGACACCTTTAGACTTAAATCCTACTTGATGCTGTTTGTGTAAAAGTCAGCTTGACTTGTATCAAAACCATCTAATGGTGGTTTGGTTCTTTGTGTGCTTTTTTGTGCAGATCTTCTTCAGACAGATATGGCCCTTTCATTCTAGTGAAGCTTTTAACCCTCCATCCAAGCTACCTTATTGCACAAAAATAAACCTCCAACAAAAAGAAACCCAGAAGATAAAAGAAACAAAATCCCTCACACAAGCAGTATAGAGCTAAAGAGGCCTAGATCACCGGAGTGCACCGATCCATTGATCCTCAACAAAGATGGAGTGGAAACTGTTCTTGTGCACTGGCCTCTCTTTGGTCTTGTGTGTGCTTTTCAATTTGACTGGTGCCACCCCATCTGGACCCGCCTCGGACACCTGTGCTACACTCGAGCAAAGTCGTTTTTTTGGTGTTTTCTCATCAAAAACAGCACTTCAATCATCCCCATGCTCTTGGACCCTGCAGAATCCTGATCCTCGTCGCTACACAGTCTACATGAAAATCACCAAACCAACTGAAACTTGCACACCACGCCAGATCAAGACCTTCCAGTTTGACTCATTCCTGGAAACTTCACGAACGTACCTGGGCATGGAAAGCTTTGACGAAGTAGTGCGCTTGTGTGATGCTACATCAGCAGTGGCCTACCTTGAGTCCAGCAAGCAGTTTCTTCAGCTCAGAAAGGTGGTGCCCCGCATCGGAACAGAGCTTTTGGTGGAAGAGGATAAAAATGATGATGAAGGCAGCCAGTTCAGTGCAGAGTTCCTGGTCGTAGGGAAGAGGAACCCTAGTGTGCCTGCCTGCGAAATGCTCTGCAAATGGCTGGGAGATTGTCTGGCAACTAGTTCCCAAGGCAACCCCTGTGGAATTATGGCCACACCATGCCAGTGTTGGGAGCCACCCAAGAGGAGGCCTGGCGGGTGCTACAGGGGTGGAGTCTATCTGGAGAAATGCACACCCACCATTAAAGACAACAACAGGGACGCCGAGCTGATAAGTAAGTGTCAGAGTGTGTACGAATGATTATTTTGTCTGTTTGTACCACAAAAACTTAAAGTCAGACAGAATATTGTTTTAAAAAGATATAAGTTTGCAGGATTGCCATCTGCTGGTGACCTCAAATTAAACACTGGAAAACTTTCGCTTTTGCAACAACAATGAGTTTAAACTCTAATGTTTTCTAGACGTGCAAAACAATCTATGCTCAACAAATTTAAAGTCAGTTTGTTGACTTGACCCATTGATTTTTGCCTTCCCAACATCTCACTAGGCTTAAAGACCTGCTACTGAAGTGGTGGTTACATTTGTAATTATCTGATGTACTAAGACAGTGTTTAAACAAAGCAGAAAAGCAAAGTTCACACAATAGCTCCACCACTAGGAAAAGAAAGGCAATCGATGCCTGTCACTTGTGGTTGCCTTAGTAACCCGCTAGTCTTTAGTAATACAGCACGCATACGAGGTGCAGGTGTTAAAACCCTTTTTATTTTGCTTTTCCATGTGGCGCACTGGCATTTTATTCTCAAAGCCTTATGTTTTGCAAAAGCTGTCTACAGAAAAGTTTAACATTTACTCTAATGTCAATGCTCTTTGGATTTATTGACTTGTCAGCTCAAGAAAAGTCTTGATACATGTTGGTACAAATGCCAGACCAACAGCTAAAACCGTGCACCCACTGTGACAAACAAAGAAATAAACATTTGCACATGCAACAGTGGGGCTGGTTGTGATTTTTTCTTTGTTATCCACCAGGTGGCAGTCTCAGAAGTAATTTTTTAGACCTTCATTATACTTAAAGCTTTAACATAAAAATAGTCAAGGACCATGTGCTCTAATAAGTTAAAGGCTTCTTAAACTGTCTAAGAACTTTTGTGAAAAGTAACTTTTCTTTAAATAATTGCAGAGGGTTGGTCTGGCTGGGCACGCTGGTCTGAGTGTAGCAACGAGTGTGGAGGTGGTGTCCAGGTGCGCAGCAGAGCATGCCAATCCGAAGATGGCATCTGTAATGGTGTTGTTGAGGAGGCAAGAGCTTGCAACCCCCAACTATGCATTGGTAAGCAGACCTGTCTGTTACATTAAACCAGTAAATTTATAAATGTAGTGGTGCATAATTGAGGTTTCTATCTCCCCCTGAGCAGGTAAAATGCGTCAACGTAGCCAGGGTCTGCGGTCCATCATTGGTCTAAGAAGAGAAAATGGAGATGAAATAACAGTTCCTCAGTCTGGTAACTAGATTTATCCTGTTTGATCTTACATCTTTTCTAGCTCAGTTGAAGCTTTAATCCTGAATGTTATATTGAATTAAGCTTTTTGTTTAAAGATCAAGTTCAGGATCAGTGGTCCTTATGGAGCTCCTGTTCTGTCAGCTGTGGTGAAGGGTGGCAGAGTCGTACACGAAACTGCATGACATCTGGAAACAGCATGATGTGTATCGGCCCTTTGAGAGAGAACAGACCTTGCAACAACTCTGTTGTCTGCCCAGGTACAAAAACCAATACATATTTATGGCTATATGCTATTAGCATTATATAAGCTGTAGATCATCATAAAACAAATGTTTCCTTTTCAATTTTAGTAAATGGAGCTTGGGATGAGTGGGCACCATGGAGTCTGTGCTCATCTACATGTGGTCGTGGATACCGTGACCGTGTCCGTGTCTGCAAGCCAGCCATTAATGGAGGAGAGCCATGCACTGGGCCTAAAAAACAAACCAAATTCTGCAACATTGCTGTCTGCCCTGGTTAGTAGCTTTTGCACTGTATACACACACCAAAATCCATACACACAAGGAACTTGGTAGCTCAGTTGATAAGATGTTGAACTCCTGATCATAGGTTCAACTGCTTAGTTGGATTAAAAAAATAAATGTATGCCAGAAATGTTAATGATGGGCGGCACAGTGGCGTAGTGGTTTGCAAGGTTGCCCTACAGCAACAAAGTCCTGGATTCGATTCATGGGCAAATTGTCCTTTTGTGGGGAGTTTTTTATGTTCTCCCAGCACTTTTCTTAACGATTTTACTCCGGCTACTCCGGAGTCCAAAAACATGTACATTAGGTCAATCTGTGATAGACTGGTAAACCAGTTTAAGGTGTACCCTTCCTGCCTTTCGCCCTTAGAGAGCTGGGATAGGCTGAGATAGAGGATGAATGAATTAAAGTTTAATAAAATTCTAAAAAGTGTTACCACTTTGACCAACAGATGGCAATGTTTTCTACAATTTGTGTATGCACTCTAGTTAAAATGGCAGACTTTAAGATCTCTTCTTGGGTTTTTTGTTTTTAAAACATAAAAAACTGTATAATACCTTATAACACATAAATCAAAAAAGTATTTAAAATGTTAACAGTTTCTGTCAATTCTTTGTAGTCGATGGTTCCTGGGATGAATGGTCTGCCTGGAGTCCCTGCTCTGCCTCTTGCGCCAACGGAACAATGCAGCGAACCCGTGAGTGTAATGGCCCATCATACGGAGGCTCGGAATGCCGTGGAGACTGGCGTGAAACCAACAACTGCTTCCTCAGAGACTGCCCAGGTATGTCGACACCTTGTAAAAGTGGATGCCATAGTAAAATAATAATAAATCTTCAAAGATTAGGGACAGATTCAGAAGTGAAATGAATGTTTATTTTTCGACCTCATAGTGGATGCAAAATGGCTTTCCTGGAGCTCTTGGAGCAGCTGCAGTAAGACATGTGGAGGAGGCAGTCAACAGAGGCAAAGGGTTTGTGAAGGACCATTCTTTGGTGGTAAACCCTGCATTGGTGACAAAGCTGAGCTTAGACGCTGCAATGAAAAAAGATGCCCAGGTAAACCATCTGCAATAGAAATGCAACAAAATGCATTCAATCTTTTATGATTGCTTTATGCAGTAATTCAATTATGATATTCTTAAAACTAATCATGTTTTAATATCGGCCCATGCAGAACCCCATGAGATTTGTGGTGAAGAGAGCTATGGGAATTCTGTGTGGAAGAGAACTCCAGCTGGAGACACCGTTGCTGTTCCATGCCCCTCTGATGCAACAGGTACTAATGGAGTAGAATTTTCTCCCAAAAGTATATAATTAATAAGTGACTTATTAAATTTAGGCAATACTTTTCCTTGACGTTCCTATGTGCATAAAGAACAATCTGATTTGCTCTATTGTAGGCCTTGTCCTCCGTCGATGCACCCTAGATGCTATTGGTTTGGCCATGTGGGGCAACCCTAGCTACATTAAATGTGTCTCCAGAGAATACCAAGACATCCAAGCCCTTGTGAGTCTCCAAAATTCTACAGATTCACCTATTTTATGTTATTATTTATTTATTTAGTAGTTGAGTATTTTTACAAACCCGATGGTATATTACAGTCTTTTGTCTTTTTATCCTTAGGTCCGTGAGCAATTCTCTAGGTCCCAGACAGGAGTGCAGGTTGCTGGTGTGTCTGAAATGCTGTCCAGGCTAAGGATGACCTCAAACGATGCAACAAAGTACAGTGGGGACTTGCTGGCGGTAATGGAAATGCTGAGGAACACTTCACAGATCTTTAAAAGCGCTACTTACAGTGTAGTGGACATAGAGGTAAAAAAAAAAAGAAATGCAGTAAAACAGTCAATTGTCTTTATAAGCGTTAAGAACATTTCTCAATTTTATTTAATTCTTTTTAATTAGAATTATGTTCAGACAATCAGCAATCTACTTAAGGATGAACACCATGGCAAATGGCAGGAAGCACAGCTGGTGAGTCTAAGTGTGTATTAAGCGTATGTAAGAGTGTATTTCGATTTTTTTATTTTTTGGTTTTTCATTATGAAGCACTGCATGCAAAAATAGACTCTGACTCATGAGAAGAATAGCCCTGTGGTGTGTGCTTTAAATGTGCTATAGGTAAATTAATTTCAGACCTTTTGCTCGTGAACAGAGAGAGATATTAGTCAATATCCATTTGGATGACATGTACCTAAAAGAGTAGTGTGAATCACTAGGTGAATCACTAGCTTTCCATGCTGGTGTCCCATATGGACTGTTTGCTGATTATTCCTGTCCAACAAAATTGCTGAAAATTCCTGTCCAACACCCGGGGTGGCCTAGTGGTTAAGGTGTTGGACTGATACCAGAAAGACTGGGGTTTGAT
>JAOTQW010000008.1:10783485-10810997 GCA_026260075.1 Sisor rabdophorus
GATGGATGGATGGATGGATGGATGGATGGATGGATGGATGGATGGATGGAGGGAGAATAGATATTTTAATATTTTTAAATATTGTTCGATTAGAAAAAAAAGATTAGCAGCCTCCAGCTTTTTGACAGTTAGTAATAATGATAGTTAATTTTATTTAGAATTATAATTATAATTATGGTTTAAAAAAAGTAGTGGCAGATTTAGTGTACAGAAAAGTCAGGGGTTTAAAAGGGGGTCCCAGTTTCTTTTTCTCAACAACATCCCTGCAGCACAGAAACCTGAGAATGTCACGGCGGAAATAAACAGGCCCCTAAAGTGAAGGTATGAATCATACACAATGAGTCAGTATGAATCATTTTAATCAGGCTCTAAAGTTGGCTTAGTTTGTGGAAGGAAATTAATTGATGATTAGTTGTACTTTTTTGAGTGCAAAGAATGCTAGAGGGGCTTTGATAACTAATTAGACACTGTGCAATAAAAAAAATGCATAGTTGTGATTACAAGGTGGCAGCAAAGGTATAGGATGGATTTTAGTTTTTGATGCCCCTCAGGATATTTTCTTATTAATCATAGATAATTAACATATAGCACAGCACATTATATCTTTATACTATGAATATCATCATCATTTTAATACAATGTTGTGTTTTTTGTGCAGAAACTGCACTGTAATGACTTAATTAAAGGTCACCAGAGTTATTGTGTTTAGTCATGCTTTATATATAATATGCCTCATGCATGGGGCAGTGCAGTGGTGTAGTGTGGATAGCATGGTCTGCCCATAACAAGCTGGTCCTGGGTTCGATTTCAGGGTCTTTCTTTGCATGTTCTCCCTGCGCCGGGGTTTTCTCTGGGTACTCCGGTTCCTCCCACAGTCTAAAAACATATACTTTATGTTAATTGTTGACACTAAATTGCCCATAGGAGTGAATGTGAGTGTGTGTGGTTGTTCATCTATTTGTGGCCCTGCGATGGATTGTCTACCTGTTCAGGCCTTTCGCCTCCAACAGACCCATGCTTACAATTGCATTTACAACATTTAACAGGCGCTCTTATCTAGACAACATACACAAAGCTTTGAGGTCTCTAACAATGAATACATCAATACCAGTTCAGTTGATTATAAACTGGTTTATTAAAAAAACTTTGAAGGCATGAAATAGAGCAAGTGCCTAAATCTGACTAATTACACAGAGGAGCATGGTAAATAGCTATGGCTGCCATATACACCTTCAGGGTGGAGCGAGATAGCCCTACAGGAAAACTTTCTTCAGCAATAGCCAGACATAGTCGCTTATGTCACCTGCCATGATGTGACGTGAACTGATTATACGATGCTTCAGACAGGTCAAATGGAAGCATAGCATTTTTGCCACATTTATTTACACAATAATAATATAATACTAGTATCAAGTATGAATTTGTTGACATTACTTGCATCATGTGGTTTTTATTTTCATTAGTAAAAATACGGTGTCTACCACTACATTATATTAACTTTTTTAGAATGTTTACAACAGTGGTTCCCAAACTTGACCATCCCCTACCCAAAGACACTTATAGGAGGAGTGGCTTGTTATTATAAAAAGTTATTAATATAGTAATAATGCAGACTTTGCTTTTCCGTTGAACATGAGCAGTACACAAGTAAAGTGTTCGCATGCAACAAAAGCAGCTAAACAGGAACACACATTCATAGTGTGGAAAATTGAAGAGACATCACATCATGCAGTGGAAGAGATCACGTCGTGTCACAGCAAGAAGATCTAGGTTTGAAAGTTGTGTGCAGACACAACTGTGCAGAGTTTGCATGTTCGTGTGGTTTTCCTCTGAGTACTCTGTTTCCTTTCACATGTACATGTGACTCGCCCATAGGTGTTTGTCAATGTGTGGCCCTTTAAGCAGGATGTACCTCTGCTTTCACCCAATATGCAGTGGGATGGGCTCCAGCAGACCCATGTGACCCCAAGTTAGGGAATGAACGGGTATAGAAGATAAATGAATGAATGATTTTACATGTTTTTCTATTGTAGAATGTTAGCACATCACTAAGAAAACCTGCTGACTTTACACTAGCTTTTCCACCCGCCCTCATTCTAACACCGCAATTTTGTTTGGGAAGCGCTGGTGTACTACATTAATTCTTTGCTTCTTGCTTAGAGTGCATTAACAATTTATTAACATCAGCCATTGATTTAATGGTTACAGTCGTTAACGAGAAGTTAGTGTAAAGATAATGAAAGAAAATAACAGGAAATTTTAATGTATTTAAAATCTGTTGTAATACTTTAGACGACCACATGGTAGCAGATATTAGCGCCCCAAGCTGTGTGACGTCACCGTATGCTAAAGTTCATAGGTGCGGGTGATCATTTCCGTGTTTAGATCGCAAGGGCACTGGATACACGGCGGGGCAAAAGGAAAAAACATGGCGCGGTTGTTGAGAAGCAGTTTACGAACTTATTTCACCACTAACATCCGCTTGAGCTCAGACCAGGTATCCGCGTTTGTGTGCTCGTTTTTTCTTTTTTTGTACAGTTGCCGTTAATGTCGGTGCAAATTCATAAATTCAGATTTTTTGTATTCGTGCGGGTGTGTAAGGCAGTGCGGCAGTTTGAAGTAAACCTGCCGTTGAAATGTGTAGAAGTTTTATGGGCTTTTAATACAGTTAGTGTTTCTATATATCGGTTACATGAATAATGTCTCGCTTTTCTCTTTGTCGTTCTTTTTCTTTCGCAAACACTTTTCATCCCCCCCCCCCCTTCATTCTATTTCTTTTTTTTTTAATTTGTCTCTAGCAGCTAGGTGAGTTGGGTAAAGGTGCAGGTAAAGGTGGAGGAGGTGGAGGCTCGATTAGAGAAGCAGGTGGAGCCTTTGGAAAGAGAGAGGCAGCTGAAGAAGAGCGTTACTTCAGGTATGTTACTCTTACTGTGCATTTCATAACCTTTTTTATTTTTAAAAGATGTTGACTTTGAATAATATTTTAAGACGTGTTTAAAGTATCCATAAAGGTGTTGCAGCACAAGCTTTCTGAACAGTACATCTTGAAGATTTAAGGATCTATTGGAATGTGGTATTTGACAGTATTAGAAAAAATGATTAAAAAGCGACGCCAACAATTGCAAGCGACTGCAATAAAAATGCACAATTGTTTTCTGGTAAGTTGATTGATTGGATGGATAGGTTGATGTTTGGTTTGAATGCATGGAGGGTTGGATGGAGGGCAGGCTGGCTGACCTAGTGGAAGCATAGCTATTTAGATGCTGTTTTGTAAATGGCTGGCTAGTTTGATTTTTGGCTGGTAGTACTTAGTGTTTACTTTGTGTAAATGACTAGGCTGGTTAGACGGAGGCTGTATGGCTGTTTAAATGAATGATGGCTGGCTAGTTGACTTGTCTCATAATTTCTTCAATTGTGTAAAGCAATTACAATTACAATTGTAAAAAGCGCTATACAAATAAAACTGAATTGAATTGAATAGTTGCCTGGTTGTCTGGATTGATTATTGGTATGGATTTTTGGCTGACTATGTGTATGATAAAGTTTATACATGTTTAGTTTTAATCCTAAAACAATGGTGTTGTATTTTTATCACAAGAAACAAAACATTAGCGTACTTAAAAAAATTTAATGCTGTCAAAATTGACGTGATTAATCCTTTACTGGTTTTGGGCAAAAATTAATGTCCATAAAGGGGAGAATTTATTTTTTTGGCACAAGTCCAATATACTAAAAACTGTTCTGTAGTCTATAAAGTTATATTTAAATGGCTTGTATTATTATTTTTTTTTATGTGTAGGCAAAAGGAGAAGGAACAGCTTGCCGCTCTGAAACAGCACCACCAGGAGGAGATCGATCACCATAAGAAAGAAATTGAACGTCTGCAGCGTGAGATCGACCGTCATAAGGGCAAAATACGAAAACTCAAACATGATGACTAAGCTGACACTAGTGACATGTTGGTGTGTGTTTCTCTTCGAAGCAGCCCTTCACACTCTGTAAACCCTGTGTGCTGTCATGAATAAAGATACCAGGATATTTTCCATTTGATTCAAGACTCATCACTTTAGATTGTTATAGGAAGCCAAAGAGCATCCAGTCAGGTCCTGATAGGAAAAATATTTCCGATAATAAAGAATTTATAGCTTAAAAAATCGTATTTTTTAGAATGTATTTGGTTGCAGCAGGCAAGTTTTAGTTAAGTTTTACCCACAATTTGATCAGAAATGAATTTGATTCTGATTTTTCTGCTGCTACAAGACAGTTTCTTCTGCAAATTGGATATTCTGGTTTGTTTTTATTGCAAATTTCACTTGCAGTATTTGGTAAATGTCCCAGTCCAAAATGACTTGCATTTCTTTCTCTATTTGTTGGGCTTGGTTTTTTTTAATGCAGGCAGTGTTTTTATATATTGGTTACATAAAGTGTGTGTGTGTGGCTATGTGTAGCTGTTCTCAGGGGCCTAGCAGTGTCAGCTTGGTGGTGTTGGTAATCAAACAAACCTTGGCCAGTGGTGTTAACCAGATGTGGGAAGTAATTAACTGTTCATTTAGTTTAAAGAATTTTGGGGATAACTTTGACATTTAATTCATTTTCTGTACCTGCTTAGTCCCTAACTGGGGTCTGTTGTAGCCAACATAGGACTAGAAAAAGGGCTAAATCATTAACTGGTTGCCAGTTCAGGCTGGGGCCAGACACTCCTATGGGCAATTAAAAGTCAATAATCAACCTAATGTTGATGTTTTTATACTGGGAGGAAACTTACGCAGGTGCGGATAGATCATGCAAATGGGGAAGAAAGGCCCTTGCCTTTCACCTTGCAGTCACCTGACAACCAGGGAGCTTCTTGCTGTCAGGTGAATGTGGTAACCACTATGCCACCGTGCCGCCCTATTGTTTAACCATTCTACATTAACTGATATTTGTCTGATGTATAATCATAAACAGATATAGATATCAGATAGATCTCAAAACAGTAGAGATGACCATGGACTTCAGGAGAAACCCCCTGAACTCCTCCCTCTCAGCATCATGGACAGCACTCTGGCTGCAGTGGAGTCATTCAAGTTCCTAGGGTCCATCATCTCCCGGGACCTGGAGTGGGACACTCACATTTACTCTATTGCAAAAAAGGCCCAACAAAGGTTGTACTGAGGAAGTTCAACCTGCTGCAGGAGCTGCTGAAACAATTCTACACAGCCATCATCGAATCTGTTCTCTGCACATCTATAACTGTCTGGTTCGGCTCAGCTACAAAATCAGACACCAGAAGATTGCAGAGAACGGTTCAGACCGCAGAGAAGATTATTGGTGTTCCCCTGCCCAGCCTACAAGAACTATACTCATCCAGAGTAAGAAAAAGGGCTCAGAAAATCACTCTGGATCCCTTACACCCATGTCATCCCCCTTTCAAACTTTTACCATCTGGTCGATGCTACAGAGCCACAAACACCAGGACAGCCATACATAAAAACAGTTTCTTCCCTCGTGTAATATACCTTATGAACAGTGAAATGTTTCAGCCCCCCACCCCCTTTGTGCAATAAAATTGTTTTGTCCTCTCTGTGCACTGGAAGCCTGTCACCAAAAAAAAAAAAAAGTATGCGTAAGCTTACTTAGCAATAAAGCTGTTTCTGATTCTGATATCAGGCACGAAGTATATTTTCCCATCCTGTGCTGTTATATATATTTTCATCTAGTTATCTTATTTTTGTAAAATCAATATATGTTTCTTTTTAATTCATGCAAGAGGATATAAAGCTGCAGCTTTCATAAGAACAACCTGTCATAATAAAAGTTTTATTCCACGCAAATTTCGATGGCTTATGGGATGCTCCCAAAGGGGAGCTTTTGTCGAGGGTTCTATGGTGGGATTTGCTCTCTCTCTCTCTCTGTTGGTTATGCGGATAGTAACACAATGACATTTACCACAAACAATTATTATTATAAACGTATTTTCTTTGTAACCAAATGCAGTTCTCTCCTCGGAGATAAATAAACAAATATGACCCCGACGTGATTT
Organism: Sisor rabdophorus; assembly: GCA_026260075.1. NCBI lineage: Eukaryota > Metazoa > Chordata > Actinopteri > Siluriformes > Sisoridae > Sisor > Sisor rabdophorus. The sequence goes on from JAOTQW010000008.1 coordinate 10,789,508, forward strand.
GAACACGCAACCTTCTGATCTGGAGTCAGACGCGCTACCGTTGCGCCACGAGGTCTCGTGCCCCCGCCTAAAGGGTTAAAGAATTTGACAGAAAACAGCAACTCTATATTTGCATGAAACTTCACTATACTAAAGTTATACTCACCCCTATTTTTTTTAGTAGAGTAAGCTTACTACACAGAAGCTGTTTTACACTTTAGGTTCCGGTGCGAGATTATTTTGTAGAAATCCTAGATTCTCAATGTTCTCGGTCATACAGACAAGAGTAAAGCTGGGATTGCATTGGGTCCACGTGATCACCTTGGACCACTAAATCAGTTGATATGAAGACATTTACCGCTAAACCCCTATTAAATAATGACCTGAATTATATAGTAAGTGTTTCTGGATTTGCTATATGTTTTGGCATAGAATACCTTTGAAGGAATTTTAATTATTTTATTTAATAAAAAATATAAAAAATAAAAAAATAATAAAAAATTCTGGCTTTTGAAAATTAAAATTATGCATTTAAAAAATCTACACTATGAAATTAAAAATTCAAATGTTGACATCATGAGGTTAAAACATTGAAATTGTTGCTTTAAAAGTTATAATTATGGCTATGAAAGTTGAAATTATGCAACGGGAGGTCAGAATTATGTGATTCAAAAGTAGAAATTATGGTTTAAAAAGTCGATTTTATGGGATTAATTGAAATAATAACTTGCTTCAGCACAATAAAGGCAACCCCAGAAACAGCTCGTCACCATCATGGGAATTTTTTCTATCAGTTGCAAAGATTACATTTACATTAGTGAATGGTGGTGGCATCACTTACTGGATTCCAGAATAGGCACATATATCTTGTGTATGCCAATGCTATTATACATTAAGACTCTGGTAAACGTGCCATACACATTTAAACATACACATTAAAAAAATATATTTATAATGTAGTTAAATATAGATGTACCAGTTATAGACAGAATTTATTCATCTTTTATACCCGCTTATTCCCTAACTTGAGGTTGTGATACAACCGTGCTAAACTCTATGCTAATGTTCCACCAACTGATATAAAATGTGCAATTAGCGATTACAAAACTAAACACGTTTTTTTTCTCGGGTCTCATATAGGATATAATGTTGGTGCAATGGAATGCAATTAAATACAGGTTTTGTCCTTTACAAAAAAATTTGCTAGTCTGAGTGTTAGATTGTGTGTGTGTGTATGTGTAAGAGAGAGTGAGGATTCGACAAAAAACACTTTCAAGGCTGTATTTAAACCGCATGTGTCAAGTGATTTGATTTAGATTTTATACTCCAATGTGGTACAGATGAGATATAACCAATGATCGTGTGAGGAGGAAAAAACACATAGATTCGGATATTTTTAGATTCAGATTTCAGGTTGTAGGCCATATTGTTATGCAAAAAAAATCCTTTTTAGTATATATCTATTAAATATTTGTTTAAAATCCTCTGCAATTGCGTTATTTAAAACGAACACAGACACGGGCGTGGATGTAAAATCCCAAGAAATCACCTAATGATGTCGAGTATCTAGGGAAAGTGATTAGGGTTAAAATGATTAAGGATTAGAATCGAGCCATAGGATTGGCTGCCAGTGTTTCACCGCGCCGCGCGAGGAAGTGGCGTTGTTTGAGCCATCAGGGCTTTTGTGTGTGTCTCGTGGATCATCATTTACACACGAGCTCATTCACGTTTCTTTTGGGGGTTTTTTTCGCGACCGTCGAGGCGTCGGTCTGTGCGGGTGCCGCTCTGTGTGAAACAAGTATTTAATTAACAATATCGGTAGGTTTTCCCCTTAAAACTGTGTTTTTATATGTTTATTTAGGGTTGAATCTGCTAAAAGATTCCACGGCTATAAGGCCGCAGCTAATTCGAATTAGCCGGTCAGCTAGTGCTTCAACTGTCTTTCGTAGTATAGATATATATTTATTGAAGTTTACACTACTCAATTTTTTTTTTGCATTTTATGTTAATATCTCTAACCAGTTTGGTGTTTAATAGCGGTTCAGGTAGCTCGAGGTAGGTAGCCAGCTAGCCGGCTAGTTACCGTGGTGTAGCGCTAGTTTTGTGTAAGGGGGCGGACCGCTGTTGTATGTTTGTTAGATGGTTAAATCCAAACATAACAGATTCTAGATAGGCTTAGTAAAATGTAATTTAAAGTTAAGTGGGTATTTTCACCACACACGTTTTGCCGTGTTATCGTAAACGCGCGCGAACCCGGTAACGTGGTGTTTAGTGAGCAGTCTGTTTATTTTTAAATTTACATTAAAGCTTACATTATGGCGTCACAGACACGGCCGTGGATGTAAAATCCCAGCTGTGTTTTATTTAATGTATATAAAAACGCTTTCTATAAAGGTTTGCACGAGGTTTGGTTTTGTTGTCTGAAAAGGGGGCGGGAACGCAGTGGCGCGCTCGTGTAGAGCCTCTTAAAACGGCTTCTAATCATTTCTTTTTATATTTTTAATATACTTCAATAATGTGTGTCCAAATTAGTTAATTTACATTTTGAAGCTCTCGCTCTCTTATTTAATGTCTCAGCGGAATGGCTGCTGAAGTGAACGGCAGCTCTGCTCCTGCAAAAGAAGAGGAGATTCCCATGGATGTCTCGGCAACACACACGGAGAACTACCAGACTCTCATCGATGCTGGGCTTCCACAGAAAGTAGCAGAATGTTTGGACAACATCTTCCAGACGGGTGAGCGTGTACAGCAGCCACATAACAGCATTTGTAGTTATACTTATGGTAAATTCATATTGTAGATACTTGACATGGGTTACATTTTTGATTTTTTGATATTCTTTATTTGCCTGTTTGATCATATTTGATATTATGCTAAACTGTGGCTAAGAGTTTATGCATGTTTGTCACAGGTTTGGTGGCCTATGCTGACCTTGATGAGAGGGCAATCGATGCTCTGCGGGAGTTTAATGAAGAGGGGGCTCTGTCTGTATTGCAGCAGTTTAAAGAGAGCGACTTGTCTCATGTCCAGGTGTGTCCTTTGATGATTAACGTTTGAACCGAAACAATCAAAACACTTCTGTTGTATTTTCATGTCTGTTTATGCCTTGCAGAATAAGAGCGCGTTCCTGTGTGGTGTCATGAAGACTTACAGACAGAGGGAAAAGCAAGGCAGTAAAATACAAGAATCCACAAAAGGCCCTGACGAGTCTAAGATTAAGGTAAATTATTAATTAGGGTTTCAAGGATTTGAGCCAAGTTTTGTGGTGTCTCACAGTAATGCCTTGTATCTAGGGTTTGCTGGAAAGGACTGGATATACCCTGGATGTCACTACAGGTCAGCGAAAATATGGTGGCCCACCCCCAGAAGCAGTTTTTTCTGGCACACAACCTGGTATTGGTACAGAGGTAACATTTTCACAAGCAGCACGTAGAATGACAACTTGAAACCTCATGTTTCAGGAAAAAAGAAATAATCAGAACAAAATTGTATATGCATCTATTTCAAGTTTTATGGTGCACACAATAGCAAATATCAATTTGAAGTAAATGTTGAAATGCATTAAAGGCTAAAAATGTTTTATTAAGAATAAAAAATATTCTTGCTGTTCAATAACACATCCCTTGGCTGATGCTCCGTAAGCCAGTGCAACTTACCTTTCTATACATTTCCATACCACTGGGGCCTTACTTACGGAGGCCCAGCAGTGGTAAATTGTTAGTTCTGAAAATTAAATAAATCTTCTTTTTTTTTCTTTTTAGTTGTGTGACCAATGAGTTCTTAATGTTTTGTGTATCTATGTTTTAAGAGTATTTGTGGTTCTTATCCTTCCATAGGGTCGAATCATTATCTTACTTTTTACTTTGTGTGTTCAGGTGTTCGTGGGAAAAATTCCCAGGGACTTGTATGAAGATGAGCTGGTTCCCCTGTTTGAGAAGGCAGGACCTATATGGGACCTAAGGTTAATGATGGATCCTCTGTCTGGGCAGAACCGCGGCTATGCATTCATAACTTTCTGCGGTAAAGATGCTGCCCAGGAGGCAGTCAAACTGGTGAGCATTGAGAAACAAAATGCTTAAACCTTTTCACCAAAACACAGAACTTTCAAATCCATGTTTATCTAAAATTAAGATCTTGTTGCTGTAATAACCTGCTAAAGTACAATCAATACAGATCTGCTGAAATGTAAAATTCCCCCTTGTCTCTGTTTCAGTGTGATAATTATGAGATCAGACCAGGCAAGTATTTGGGTGTCTGCATCTCAGTAGCGAACAACCGCCTGTTCGTGGGCTCCATTCCAAAGAACAAGACTAGGGAAAGCATTCTGGAGGACTTTGGCAAAGTAACAGGTTAGAGCTTATCTACCTTGTGTTTAAATCTCAAATTCTCAAAAAAAATCTCAAAAAAAATCTACATAAGATTATCTTGTACAGTTTTTTTTATTCCCAGCACTTTATTTTAGGGTAAAATAGAAAATATTTTGGAGGTGTTTGATTTAATTGTCTTGGGTCTGTTTCAGAGGGGCTACAGGAAGTGATTCTGTACACACAAGCTGACGACAAAAAGAAGAACCGAGGTTTTTGCTTTCTAGAGTACGAAGACCACAAGTCAGCAGCACAAGCCCGTCGCCGTCTCATGAGTGGTAAAATTAAGGTGTGGGGCAACCCCGTAACTGTGGAATGGGCCGACCCGGTCGCTGAGCCGGACCCTGAAATCATGGCCAAGGTAGGTCAAGAACTGAGGTAATGAATTGACATTTAGCATATATTGTTTCACAAATGTTTTGTGTTCACCTGCTTTTAGGTCAAGGTGCTTTTTGTCCGCAAACTAGCCACTTCAGTCACAGAGGAGCTGTTGGAGAAGACTTTCTCTCAGTTTGGGAAACTGGAACGTGTTAAGAAACTAAAAGACTATGCCTTTGTTCATTTTGAGGAGAGAGACGCTGCTGTGAAGGTGATCATTTTGGGCAGGATTTGCATGTGCCAAGATGTAATTTATTATGTTTTTTTTTACCTGTGCAGATTTGTGGTTGCTAATGTAACCAGAAGTTAATTTTAAGTGCAAGAACGATGCACCTATAATAAATGGCTATGTAAATTGTTTTATTATGCATGTACCAGGCCATGGAGGAGATGAATGGTAAAGAGCTTGGAGGAGAGGAGATTGAGATTGTCTTGGCTAAGCCCCCAGATAAGAAGAGGAAAGAGCGACAGGCAGCCAGACAGACTAGCAGAAACACAGGGTGAATCTATTCACACATGTAGAAGTAACTGCTAGGATTATTATTAAAACTTGTGTATAATATCAGTAAAAAGTCACAGTATTGTTGTTGATGGGGCCCATTAGTTTTGCAAGGCCTTTTACATTTTGTATTTATGGATAAGAGTTCAGCATTTTCCTTTTTAAATTTGCATTTAAATTGTCGAGTTTTTTTAACACTGATCTTTAGAGTTCACATTTGATTTTTTGTCTTCTGTGCAGTTATGATGAATATTACTATTACCCCCCACCTCGCATGCCACCCCCAGGCCGTGGCCGTGGGCGAGGTGGTCGTGGCGGCTATTCTTACCCACCTGATTACTATGGCTATGAAGAATACTATGACGATTACTATGGATATGATTACCATGATTACCGTGGTGGCTACGACGATCCTTACTACGGCTACGAAGAAGTATACCCAATAAGGGGACGTGGCAATCGCGGTAGCCGTGGAGCTCCACCACCTCCCAGATCACGTGGGGTTCCCCCGACTCGTGGCAGAGGGAGCTACGCACCGAGGGGAGGCGCTCCCATGGGAGGTGGGCGAGGTGGACGCGGGGGAGGACGAGGTGGCCCTTTCCAGTCACCCAGGGGTGGTCGTGGCACCAGGGGTACTCGTGGTAATCGTGGTGGCAATGTAGGTGGAAAGAGAAAGGCAGACGTATACAACCAACCTGATTCTAAACGACGCCAGACAACCAATCAGCAGAACTGGGGTTCGCAGCCGATTGCTCAGCAGCCACTGCAGCAAGGAGGCGACTACTCCGGCAGCTATTACAGCAACGACACCTTGGAGTTCTCCCAGGATTCTTATGGGCAGCAGTGGAAGTAGATGGCACACACATCACCCCCTATAAAAAGGTATTTGGCAACAATTAAAGAAAAAAAATCACCAAAAAGTAGATAAAACACAACTCAAACACATTCCCACGTCCTCCTGTGAAAAAAGGAAACACTCAGACGTTGATTGGCTGGCAGTGTTTGACTTCTATTCTCCTTCTCCCTCCCTAGAGTATGTCAGTGACACAATAAGGACACGCCCCAGAATTGGCTTCACAAATCCTGATTGGCTGAAAGTACGTTTTGGCTGAAGACAAGAATGTGTCTGTTCCTCCTTCTTCCCCTGATTGGTTTGCTCTCTATTTCTTTTTCTTCCTTTCACGCCATCACACGAGTGACTGGGACATTTTGTCTTAAATCATGCTCAACTTTTATCCCTTCCATTGTTCTGTTTTAAAAGCCAGCAACGAACATTTTAAAGAAACGAGGACTTTGACATAAAAAAAAACAAAACAAAAAAATCTGTACATTTAAAGTCATTAATGGTCTTGCGTAAAAGCTCCTGTCCTAACATCCTGACGCAACACATCCATACTGTACACCATCTTATTACCCTCGCTCACTCTCTCGTTTTGTGGTTTCTAATAGTGGCATAGGGTCTTGCTTGTAAATAACAGCCTTAACTATAGCTTCATTTTCTTTTTATTCAAATTTTTTTCAGAAGTGGAGAAAAGAATCCACAGGAAGGAAAAACTAAAGTTTTGTAGCTGGAAATACCGTTAAATGTATGTTTAGCATTTGTAGATGTAGTAAAATTGTGTTTTTTAAAACCTGAAATAACTTCAGACATATTTCTTTTTTTTTTTTTTGAAATTTGCTCGTTGGGTTTGGCTCACCTTAAGAGCCATGACAATTTATTCTCTGATGTTTGTATTTATAACTTTTTATTTTTTGTTTGTTTGTTCCGTTTCAATAAAAAGTCAACCGAGCAACAATTGGTCAGGTAACATGCAACTCAATGTTTGTGCCTGTAAATTAATTTAGACTGTACATTCATCATTGCTCAGGACCTCAAATAAACAATGCCATTCTTATTCAATGCCCCACCCCCTCCCGACACACACACACACACACCAATATTGAAACTCTGTGAAGGTGTGTGTCCACTTGGCCGATGCACAGAAGTGACATCTTGGTGCTGTTGGGAATTTAACCCATGATCCTTTGATCAAGTTTTAACCCCTAGGTTCTACTTTTAGGAATAAAGGAACAGTTTAATGTTGCTGTGTTAAGGTTTTTGTGCATGAATAGTATAGAAAATCGGGTCAATCATGTATGAATCTACACACTGTTTTTGACCTCTATTTTGAAGACCATGAAGATTTTCTGAAAATTATTTAAATTTGGGTAGTATTATGTTGGAGCATAGTGTAGCTCTTTAGAGATGGAAAAAGTGAACAGAGTCCACAAGCAGTTTTTTGAAATTTTTTTCATCAGGTTCTGATGAAATTATTAGTCAAAACATCTATTGTCTGTTGTATTTCTACTTAATCCCCCCAGAATGTGAAAGATTAGGAGTAGTATTAGTTAACCGTGTTGGGCCTGCTAAAATGCTCTGTCTCCACATTGATTGCTTTTACCACAATGTTTGTAAAAGCTGTAACACAAAGTTTACAGCTAGATTAACAATGATTTCACTTTGCACCCGAGTGAAAATTGAGGAGAGTGACATGGCAGATGTTTTCCGACTATTTCTTTTTTCTCTTTTCATCTATTTCTACTTCACGCTAGCTCAGCCACCAACACCCTTCCCCAGTGACCTAAACAATGGTTGATGTGCAGTTAAGTAAACTAATCATGATTCGAATAGTTTATGTTCGTGAATCTGCTTCAGTAGTTTTTGGGAGGCTCTGACTGGCATAATCCAAAATTGTCATTTGAGCAAATGGTACATGAACTAAAGTAATTTGATGTCAGGAGCTCATCTTATATTAGTTCAGAATTGAGTTGATTTATTTGTACTTATTGTGCATGATCCTCTTACCCGAGTTATTTTTTTGCTTCTTTACAATTGCATCATGTCTTGGATGATTGACCGTTATGGGTAAGAGGAGGATCGCGTCTGTTTTGTATTTTATTTTATTGTTAAAATAAATTACGTTGTAAATATTTAACAATGTTAATAAGGAGGTACAACCCAAATTCTGGAAAAGTTAGTCCACCATTTTGTTTAATTAAAAAGAAATTTGCAAAAGACCTTTTAAATAACAGTAGAAATAGTTATTTTATTTACATTACACTAAAAAAAATGCTAATTTTCAGATTTGATGCTTGCTACAGGACTCAAAATAATTGGTAGAGGGCAATATGTACTATGGTGTAAAATGTTTTAAAAACAGTTTGCAGATTTATGGACATTTAAGGTTTTGAGTTTTTGTCTTGGAATTTAGTCTGTCTTGTATAATGCAGGTTTTTAGCTGCTGAAGTGGTCGTCTTTGACATTTTCAATTGAATGAAATTCAAAATTTTGACTACAAACTGATTAATTCAGCACTTAATAAAATGCACAATTTCTTCCCTGAAAAATGTATGGAGAGGAGCATATGTTGCTCTAAAACCTTTTTGTATTCTTTTCAGCATTCATGCCTTTCAAAACGTGCAAGCTCTCCATAAAGTTTCCACTTGTGCCCCCATACCATATGAGATGCTTTTAAGCTTAGACTTTTAGCAGGCATCACATATTTGAAATGAGCTTATTCAGTGAATAAATGTCTACAATTTCTCAGTTAAATCCTTTTGTTGTGTGTTCCTTTGTAAATAAAATGTGATTTAAAAGAAATTTCATTCAAATTTTAAAATATTGTCCCAACTTTTCTGGATTTGGGTTGTAGAATAAAATGCTGAAAGACGCGCTGCTTCTTATAATGCTGGGCGTTAAACCTTGTGTAAATAATCCAGTTTCAAGTATTGGATTATTGTTGCATCAGCTCAAATCCGTTTCGCCTTGCGTTTGTCTTTAGCGATGTGGTCTGCACCCCTGCACTGTCTGTGATAAGGTGGTAAGTGTGACGTGTGTGTGTGTGTGAGCTGTCATCTCCACACTGTGTATGTGTTTGGTAAGTGTTTGTCCCTTTGTATCTGACTTATCCAGGTATCCGAGCGAGAGAGTGAGAGCCGTTGCTAGCTTGAGGAACACACCAGAACTGTGTTCTTCTCCAGCAGGGGGTGAGCTGGTCTTTCACACACTCTCTTTTTCTCTCTTTGCTTTCTTATCTTTTTTGTCTATATTTCTCTCTCTCTCTTTTCTTTTAGCCTTGTCTCTTTCTCGATTCCATGTATATATTATCTATTAGTATAATTGTCTTTCTATCAAGTAAAGAAATTGGCTGTTACAAATATACAATTACTTTACTGTTCTACTGTTTACCATCTGTGATTGGCTGCTGGATATAAATACATACACGTATACTCCCTTAAATATAAAAATTTCTTTTGCTATTTTTAGCAATGTTTTAATCATATAAAATAATAATGTTGAACTCTACCATTTTAGGCTTAAAGGGATTACAGAAAGTTGTGATTTAAAAAAAACAATTAATCAGTCGGGATCTGTCTGTCTGCAGCGGCAAAGTCAACAGCTGGATTCTTAGGTAAGTCTGCAGTGAAAAACACAATAGCAAAAAAATTTTGTTATATATAGTAATTTACAGAAGTGAGTGCACCATTACATTTATTGTAAAAGTTTCTTTTATGAAAACGCTCTCACCACCATGCTTGACAGTCTTTTTGCTCCAAAGACAACCTCTGGATATGACCCTGAGCATTCATTCATTTATTCATTTATCTTCTTTAGCCGCTTTTTCACAAATCCAGGGTCATGGGGGTCCGCTGGAGTGTATCCCAGCACACATAGGGCGAAAGGCAGGAAGGTACACCCTGGACAGGTCGCCAGTCGCAGAGCCACACACACACACATTTACTCCTATGGGCAATTTAGAGTTGCCAATCAACCTAATGCTCATGTTTTGGACTGTGGGAGGAAACCGGAGTACCTGGAAGAAACACGCAAGTGTGGGGAGAACATGCAAACTCCGCACAGAAAGACCCCGAGTCCGGGATTCAAACCCAGGACCTTCTTGTTGTGAGGGGACGGTGCTAACCACTGCGCCACCGCACCGCCCTTGACCCTGAGCATGTGCGCTTAAATTCTTTGACCATGGCGAGACTGGTTCTGAGTGCAACCTGTCCTGTTAGATTTCTGTATGGTCTTGGCCAGTGTGTTGCAGCTCAGTTTAAAATTTTTGGTGATTTTCTTGTAGATGCCTAGGCCATCTTTATATAGAGCAACAATTTTTTTTCAATCTTCTGAGTTCTTTGCCATGAGGTGCCATGGTGCACTTTTATTGACCAGTATATGAGAGAGAGGACAAACACCAAATTTTAACAAACCAGCTTTCCATTCGCACCTGGGACCTTATTCTCATTAACACTAGTGAGTTTCATGACAACAGGGAGGGTAAATGTCTAATTGGATCCAATTTCCTCTTAGTGGTATACTTACTTTTGTTTGCCAGGGTTTTAGACAATAATGGCTACGTTTTTTGAGGCAGCAAATTTACACTTGCACAAGCTGTACATTCACTACGTGATATTGTAGCAAAATATCATTCCTTTAGTGTTTTTTACATGATATTTACAAGAAATTTAAGGGATGTATATAAAAATTGGTTTTATGTATGCAGATGACAAATTGCATCTAATTTTATTTAAAGCGGTCACAGTTATTAAATAATCATAAGATTGCAATTAATTTGACTTAACTGCGACCATTGAATCCAACTGCAATTATTTCAAAATAATATTAGCCACCAATAATTGTACCTGTAGCACCCTACTTTTAACCAGTGGGTGAATAAGGCAGAGTAAAAATAATCACCCAAGTTTGATAATGGTATGCCAGTTTTAGTAATTCGATGGAAGGAATTTGAACACTTGCTTAGTGTGTTTATGCTAGACACATGATTATTAAAATAAATAAATTCTTACAAATGTGTACTTGTTGTCTTTTTAAATTTTAACTTATTAAAAGTCGGGAGACATTTTGTTGCATAATACAAAAAATCAAGGAGTGAAGAGTGGCGGCTGGTGGCGGGGAGTATTAAACCCAGGTCTTCATTCAACAACTTGGCACCCTAACCATTTAAGCCACTACCAGATATTTGGGGGTGGGGGGAGGGGTTAATGTACAGGTAAGGATTTGAAGAAAATATGCTCATTCTGCATATGTAAAGCAGCTTTGAGACAATGACTATGGTTAAAAGCACTGTACAAATAAAATTGAATGTGGGAAGATAAATGTTAAAATTCAAGTTACAATTAGCCATAGGTATTTTTGATAGCAAGCAATGTTATTGCCCAATTGTAGAATTAATTTTCTTTTAAATCTTAGGTTTTAGTCACTCAGATCAAGTTGGGTTACAATTAGTCTGTCTCCTTAAAAATAAAAATTATACTGCCTGTCAGGTTTTTCTTGCCACAAGAGGTTTTAGTTGTACATTGTTTAATATGTAAGAAGTTTAACTATGCTATTACACGCAAGCAAATTATTTAAAGGAGGTATAAGCACGAGTTAACATGAAAGGAACCTGTATTTACATATGCAGCATTTGAAAGACTTTATGTAAGCAATTAAATGTTAAGGACCTATCTCAAGATTGCTTTAGACATGTACATGCACTTCCTGGATTAGACAATGATGAAGGCTTTGGGCAGGGTTCTCAGCGTGGCAAATTGACAGTGCCACCCACATCAACAATTCAGAGACTACACTTATCCGTTATTGCTAAATACAGCAAATCAAATTACGTTATTTAGAAATTTCATGTTATTAACATAACACTTGTTAAATATTTAAGAGCTGCAAAATAATTCATTGCTTTCAAGTTTATAGACATGCTGGCTCCAATCAAAACTATTGGTTATCTTTTGCTGATAATTTTTGCCATTTGGATTTCTTAAGTTTAAGTTATAAACACAGCCTTTTTAAAATTGTATCCGTTGCATTTTATTTTACAATCAGGCAAAAACAGCAAGCATACCAGTTGCTAAGATGCGATTTATTGTCGCTAAATTTCGTGAAACTGTGAGGAATACTTCCGCTTTAATCACGTCACGTCCGCACAGAGTTCTAAATCGAAAATGGCGGCTTCAGCAGGCGCCCCCGCTGCTCAAAGTAGCACCGGCGACGATGCTTTCCAGACGTTTTATACAGAGGTAAATGAAAGATGTTCAAATATGCATATATCAGCATAAAATATAAGCCTTTCATTTTGTTTTAAAACTATTTTCTTTACTGTGGACGAAGGGGTTTTGGTGCGTGTAGGCTGCTAGTACGTCAGAAAATGTACTGTTGCCCAGGTTTTATTTGATGTTTTACGCAGTATTGTGTGATTAAACCGGTTGAGTGTTAACTTATGTAATGCAAAACTATGAGTTGGTTTTAGCATGCTCGCTTGAAACCTTTCGGGGTTAGGTTTTTAACATATTTTTTAATTGTTAGTGTAGTGCACTATATAGGGTGCAGGATCTATTTTAACGCTTAGTTAAGTGCACAAGTATAGTAAGTGGGACTGGATACAGGATATAGCCATTATAAACGAACATGTCGGATTTTTTCTTTAATGCCTGCTTTAGAGGTGAAAGTGTGATCTATTGTTTTGTTTTGTTACAGAAAAACACATTTGTTTCTAGCTTGTAATAATGTTTCTAGCTTGTAATAATGTGTTATTATTTAAGTTAAATTAATCTATTTAGTTTTAGTTAAGCCTCTTTATTATGTGAAAGATTCTTTTAATTATTTAATACACCTGACTGTTCCATCCAATAAAACCATTTTATTTGTCATTTTATTAAAAAAAAATTATATAATAAAATGAAGGATTATATAATGTGAAATTTGGGCGGCACGGTGGCGTAGCACAGTCGCCTCACAGCAAGAAGGTCCTGGGTCAGATTCTCCCATGCTTGTGTGGGTTTACTTAAGTTTTCACCCAAAAGTCCAAAAACATGTGCATTGGGTTGATTGCTAATTCTAAAATTGCCCATAGAAATTTGTGTGTGTCCAGGGTGTACGCTGTCTCTGTGCTGGGATATGCTCCAGCAGACCCCACACCTGGGGGTATAGGAGATGAACGAACGAATGAATTAATGTTAAATGTTATTGTTGTACATAATTGGTTTTAATGACAAACCCAGTACAGAAATTGGGATTGATTTTACAGCATCGGCTACTGAAGTCCGGCTCTGTATCCGGGCCCCAGACCTTTTGTATTTTAATGAAAATTTTTTTGCAGTTTGCTTTTGTGGTTATTATTTCATATTCTCATGTAACTGTACCAAAGTACATTTTCGTATATTTTACGTTTCTTTTTACAGGTAAAGCAAATTGAGAAGCGAGACTCCGTCCTAACATCCAAACAGCAGATTGAGCGATTGTTGCGTCCTGGTTCGACTTATTTTAACCTAAACCCATTTGAGGTGAGCTGAGTTTTTGTACTTAAAGCATGCATTTATTTAATATTGTCACTTTTTTTCTTGTATGTGTAAAGTTCTATTAATCGTTTTAACTTGACATTTACGATATTTGGCAGAAGCTTTACAATATTTGGCAGTTTTTTTTGTCAACCTAAGCAATTGAAAAATTAAGGCTTGCTCAGAAGCGCAGCAGTGGTAGGTGTTGCTGGGAATCAAACGCAATTCCTTTCTAGAGCAAGAATCTTTGTGTTTTATTGACTTAAGGATGTCTCCTGCTTTTCAAGTTTGAAACTTCAAATTTCTATTGAACACAGAGTTTTGGAACTTGAGTTTTAATAAAATTAAGAAAATTTCTTAAATTCAAATATTACTTTGAAAATAGACATTTTTGTATAAAATTCTTTTTTTTGAAAAAATGATTCTGAAATAGAATTAGAAATGTTTGAAACATAATTTAAATATGTAAGTAAAATATTGTGTAAAAAAATGTGATAAATATATATTTTAATCTTGGGAAAAGGAAGCTGGGGGTGGAGACCGAAAAGGAATGAAGCTGGAATCGCAACCAGCCAATGTGGGTGGTGCCATCTCGGTTTAGTGGGTGGAGGCTGACTGCTCCCACTGTTTTTGTGTCGATATGTGTCCCTGCGATAGACTGGCGACCTGTCCAGGGTGTACCTCGCCTCTCACCCTGTGCTTGGATAGGCTTCAGCAGACACCTGTGACCCCAAGCTAGGGAATAAGCGGGTATAAAAGATGAATGAATGAATTTATAAAGTACATGCATTTTTTTTCCCAGTGGAATCCACATTTTTTTGTAAACATCTATCATTTGGGTTTTTTCAAAACAAACATTCAATAGAAGATTTTTTTAAAAATAGAGATAACCCACCCAGGAACTTTGTAACGTTGTTTATGATTAAATATATTAATTTGTTAAAGACAACTTGAGCCACTAATAGTTCTGCATAAAGAGGTTTAATGGTGTTGGAATTGCCTTCCTGTGGTATTTTCAGGTATTACAGATTGACCCAGAGGCCACAGACGAGGAGCTGAAGAAGAGGTTTCGGCAGGTGCATTTTAATCTTTTACAACTCATTTTATTTCTTATAAAGTCTATTGATGTATCTATTTATTTAACTTTTTTTTTTTTTTAAATATATTCCAGTTATCTATTTTGGTCCATCCAGATAAAAACCAGGATGATGCAGACAGAGCACAGCAGGCTTTTGAAGGTAACTCCTTATGTTAAGATTATTTCGGACTGATAAAGCTGAAAGCAATCTTTCAGGCTGCAAATAAACCGTGTGGTGTGGTCACATTTTACTTGTTTCTTGAATGGAAAACACGAGTGGCGTGCAGGCAGGGCCAGCAAAAGCTCTGCCGGCCTAAACACTAAAAAGCATGTTTTATGAAATTGTATGAACTGATTCTCCAAAGAAGTTTTTTTTATCCATTGTTTGTTTTTTGCTGCACTGCTTCCATTACATGTATTTGGATGTTAGATGGATGTTTTTGCATTGCCCTGTTCAGCAAATGTATTCTATTAGATTCTGTATAAAGATACAGTGGGGCAAAAAAAGTATTTAGTCAGCCACCACTTCTGCCACTTAAAAATATGAGGTAGGCCTGTAATTTTAGTCATAGGTATACCTCAACTATGAGAAACAAAATGAGGAAAAAAAAATGTATGTGGTATTGTTCCAGGTTTAGTGTAGTGGTATGGAGTATTCTTAATGGGGATTCTCGCTTTAATAAAAACGTTTTTTACTCTCCTTAAACATAATGTCTCTGTAATGCCACAATGTGTTATATTGTGTTTTTTCTATAGTATTTATAGTTTATATAATTGTAACATGATAGTGGTGGTATTAAAATGTGTATCAGTCTTGTAAATCCACTCTAAAGTACTAGGTAGCAAATGAACCGCCTTTTGCCTTCTAACTATTGGAATGTTTTTCAGCCGTCGATAAGGCGTACAAGCTGCTACTGGATCCCGAGCAAAAAAAAAGAGCCGTAGACGTAATTCATGCAGGAAAAGAATACATTGAGCATAACGTAAGCGCACTCTAATTCTCTTTGGGGCTGTATTCATAAGCATTCTACAAACATATCTAATCTTTAACTGTAAATGAAGTAAGCTCCTCTTCAGTTTAGTCTTACCCTGAATTGTTTTTACTGATAGATGAATCAGAAGAGGAAGCAGCTAAAGAAAGAAGGAAAGTCTGCAGTGATTGAGGAGGATGACCCGGAAGTGGTAATAAAATTAACTTTGTTAAAAGATTTAGCCTGATCTTCGTTTGTCTAAAACACTATTCACACGTTGACAATGCAAATAGGTCTTTGTTTTTCCGTACCTTCTTTTTCTTTATTCTTTTATTTTTTGCATTTTCTTCCTGTCACCTGTTTTCTTTTTCTTTTTTAAAACTAAAAAAACCTTACCTTAGACTGTTGTTTGCTGTTTCCACTAATTCTTTACTGTAGATATTTACATACATGATTATGAACAATACAACATGTACATACAACTTCTATCCTGTTGTAGACAAGCTTTCATTAAACTCTATTGGGTAAGGGAGTATAAAACCCTAATAAAACCAAAATGCTTGTAAGAACATGGGGAAGTGGCAGCACAAATAATTTGCTAATGTTGGGCCAATAAACCCTTAGTTGTAAAAAAAAAAAAAAAGTTAAATATAAGATGCTCTGGATAAGGCACCTTGTATGTAAATGTCAGTGTAACATCTTTAATGTTCAAGTCCCTGGTGTGTCACGTCTGCTTTGTTTGAAGTCAGCGGTTGCATAAGGTTTATATGTAATAACAGTTTCCTGAACAGTGACTCAGCAATTCCGTTATCCTGAAATATTGAGTGTCTGCTTATTTTTTGTTTGACTAAAAAAGACACTGACCAGAAATGTCAATAAAAAGGCATAAATGCGTAGTTGTTTTTTAAAAAGACAATTGATTTTAAAACATTCAATAAACTGAAAAAAGCATTTATTATGCATACATGTATAGTAAACATAAACTACATAAGTAGATTTTTTTTTATTTAAAAGTCTGAACATTGGCATGTGCATAGGTATCTCTCTTTTCTATGAAACCTTTTACAAGTTCTCTTTCAACCAATTAGCTTCAGAAGTGACATAATTTGTGAAATTCCACCTTTGTGCAATCTAAATGTCACATGATCTGTCATTATAAACACAACTTTTCTAAAAGATCACAGAAGCTGCAACACCAGTAAGCAAAAAGCATAATCCTAAGACAAAAATGTGCAGGGTTGGGCTATAATTTATTTTTTTTGAAAGATGCACCATGAAATTCATCAGCTTTAAATGGAAAGTGGTACCACAACAATCTTTCTAAGAGAGGGCAGCCTTTCAAAACTCGCAGACCGGGAAAGGTGGCCGTTAATCAGAGGCAGCAAAGATGAAAGTTAAGAGTTCCACAGCAGAGACAGGTGTATCTTTGCATAGGATCACAATAAGGCATACAACTCGCGTAGCTTGGTTTTAAGGAAGGAAATTTCGAGTTTGCCATGGTGCTTTTTTTTAAAATAAAAATGTTTTGTAAAATACAGCTGTTAAGGCAACAATACATAAAAAAAAATCATTTAAACATTAGATTTAAAAGTTATACATATTTTGATGAAAGAATTTCTTTACTTTGCTTAGTTCCGTCATTGGAGGGTGGTTTTGAGTGGTTGCTGAACCGTTCCTGAACAATTGAGTCAACACTGTACAGGTTTACATAAAGATGTGTGTTTATGTCTGCTCTCTAATTAAAAAAAATTGATCAATTGATCATTAAAAGCAGTCAATCTGTGACTGCACAGTGGATATAATTTGTTTTTCCTCTCAGTTCAGACAGGCTGTGTATAAACAGACCATGAAGCTGTTTGCCGAGCTGGAGATTAAAAGGAAGGAGAGAGAAGCCAAAGAAATGCACGAGAGGTACACCTCTCCTCTTTAAGCATTAATTCCGTCCACAGTGCTAACATTGTTGTTTTCACATTAAAGCCTTTTTTAACCTGTCTTTTTTCTTTAGAAAAAGACAACGAGAAGAGGAGATAGAAACACAGGAGAAAGCTAAAAGAGAAAAAGAGTGGCAGAGGAATTTTGAGGTATGTTTAATCTTTAAGTAAAAAGCAAACATTAAAAACAAGCATTTCTTTGCTGGAGTCTATCCCAGCGCACATGCGGCGGTCGCCAGTCCATTGCAGGGCCACAGACACAACCACACACACTCCTATGGGCAATTTAGAATCACCAATCAACCTAATGCACATGTTTTTGGACAGTGAAAGGAAACCGGAGTACCCGGAGGAAACTCGCACAAGCCCCAAAGAACAAATGTTTTTCTTATGAGGCTACTACTTCGTTACCCAGATGGTGTGTTTGGGATCATTGTCATGATGACCCCACGTTTCATCTTCAAAGCCCTTGCTGAAGAAAAGAGGTTTTTACTTAAAATATGATGATACATGGCTCCATTCATTCTTTCCTTTACATGGATCAGTCGTTCTGGTCCCTTTACAGAAAAACAGCCCCAAAGCATGATGTTTTGTCCCCATGCTTTACAGTGGGTATGGTGTTCTTTGTATGCAACTCTATTCTTTCTTCTCCAAACACGAATAGAGTTTTTACCAAAACGTTTGTCATGCTTTCATCTGACTGTATGATATTCTCCCAATCCTCTTCTGGATTCCGTGTGGTTCTGGGCGTTTGGCTCACCATTCTTGTGATCAGCTTGACTCCATGAGTGAGATCTTAAACGGAGCCCCAGATGGAGGTCGATTCAGTTGTCTTCCATTTTCTTATAATTGCTCCCACAGTTGATTCCTTCACACCAAGCTGCTAACCTATTGCAGATTCAGTCTTTCCTGCCTGGTGCAGGTCTACAATTTTGTTTCTGGTGTCCTTTGACAGCTCTCTGGTATTGGCCATAGTGGAGTTTGGAGTTTGACTGTCTAAAGTTCTGAAGGTGTCGTTTATACTGATAACGAGTTTAAACGGTGGCATTAACACAGGTAACAAGTGGAGCAGAATTTGTTACAGGTCTGTGAGAGCCAAAAAACTTTTTGTAGGTGACAAAATACTGCTTTTCTGGATTTTCTTTTTCTCATTTCTTGTCTCATAGTTGGGCTATAAGTATTATGACGATTACAGGCTTCTTATCTTTTTAAGTAGGAGAACTTGCATAATTGGTGGCTGACATTTTTTTTGCCCCACTGTAGCTAAAGACTGGATTAAATAAGGAGCTTTGATTGAATCAGTTGGCAAAGTCAATGGTTGTATATAATTCTTTTATTGAAAACACTTTATTATTTCTTTGCCTTTTTTCCAGGATTCCAGGGATGGGCGCGTAGACAGCTGGAGAAATTTCCAAGCCAAAGGTAAAGGGGGAAAAGGCAAGGAAAAGAAGACCAACAGGACGTTTCTCAAGCCTCCCAAGGTCAAAATGGAGCAGAGAGAATAATAAGCATGAGAAAAAAGGGTGGAAAAATCAGACATGTAAAAGTCCAGCCATGTGCTTCTATTCTTCTGGGGTTTTCCTTTAGGTTGTGTTTGCGTATTCAAAAATGTGACACTCTAACCAGCTGAGGGTGCTGTGGAACAACATTTATCTCTAACCTGCCACTGTAGTCTTTCACCATCTTCTAAGCGGAAAGAATTATTCTGTGGCTGGATAAACACTCGTCTCTGTTTAATTACTTTTTGGTGCAGAAAACCGATCTCACATCAAGGAATTTTTTCCCCTATAAGCAAACAGCCTGGTAAAGACTAGTCTTTTTTATGTACATATTCGTGAGTTTGATGTTTGTGTGTGTTAAATGCTTTTTGTCCATTTTTTTCAACTCTTCTCATCCAGAATAAAATTTGCTTAGTCATTTAAAATAATATAGTCAATTTGGGGTCCTCAAAATGTTGTTTTCTTTGCTATTTTGGTCGTTTTTTTGTTCACTACAATCTTGCACAATATGTTCATGAAAGATTAATTTAGTGTTAATGCACATCAATATTTATTACAAGCATTAACTTGGCAAAAAAATGTAAACAAAATTGTAGGCTTGTGATAGTGTTATTGTGATGTAATTGTGTCTTCTAAAGATAGTGACCTTATTATGCTGAGAAAATTATAAACCATGAACATATCTGTCTATCCCGGTAAGTATAACCAAACTTGCATGTAGGTGTGTTAAAGTTCTGCTGGCCCTCCCGTACCAAGTTTGGTGACCTTGGCCCTAAATTAGTAATTTCCTTGTTTTGGGACTCTGGGTTTTTATTTCATTAGCCACTAGCTTTCTTCCTAGGGGAAGATGCTGTCTTCAGCAATTCAGTCTATCTTGCATGCTGTATAGCTAACTCCCTCTCAATTAGCAATCTTGGTGCAGCTGTTTGCATTAAGGCATCTTGAGACTTGGTCAGGCTCATGTCCAGCGCATTTATACTCTTTGGTGAAAAAAAAAAATCAGACCGTTTCAGGGCACTTCTCCCATATTGCTAAGGCCAATTTGAGTCCAAATGAAGCCATATTTTTCACCATATTTTTCAGACTCCTTCAGGCTTGTATACCATCCTTAGCTTTAGACTGATATCTCCAACACCACTGGGGTGAGTAATCTTTTGATGTTGAACTATAGCCAATACATTTCCAAAGGTCAAAGTAAAAAGAGATTCAAAAAAAGATTTGTTTTAAATTAAGTTGTATGTGTACAAAAGCTAGTCCTATAGATATTTAATATGAAGGATTGTTGAGGATAGTCACCATATAGGCACTGCTGTCCAGACTGTAGGCGTTTTGCTCTTACGTCCACTTTGAAGCTTTGCCATGTTAAATGCTAGAGGAGAGGTCTGTATTGGGTTGTTCTAAGGTAGAATTTAAAATTTAGATACTTACCAGCTGTGTAATGGTCATTGGAAGGCTGTCCAGAGAGGAGAGTAAGTGAACTACCCCAAGGCATTGTCCAAGTCTGGAAATAGGACATGCAGACACTTTCCTACTTTGGCAGCACTGCTGAAGATCTTTCTTTTAAAATTTGCTAATATTGGTTAAGGTTTAAGGTTCCTCTTTTAAGATTACTGCCTTGAAGTCTGTGATGTTTTTGTCCTGATTTGCTTTTTAGAAGTGACTTTTATTTACTTGTACAGAAACCGAAGGACAGCCGGAGCATTCTTATACAGTAGGTATGGAATGATACGCTGTTGGAAGTATTTGTAAGCATTTGCATGAATGTTAACTCGGTTCTAACTAAGCTCTTGTCTTGCAACTGATTCTATAGGTTCTGTGCCAATTATCTGAGTAATTGTTATATAGCAATTATCTGAGCACCAGAGGTCACAAGCTGTACTAAAACCAAAGCCACTTTAGTCACATGGTCATATTGTTTGACAATCAGCACTGTTATTAAGATGATCAAATAATAAAAGTTATGGAAAGCTTAAGGTCACTTGAGGTACAGAATGCAGCAAGAGTAAAAAAAGGGCAAATTTGTCCCTGATGAGCAAGGCTGTGGTCTTTAAAACTTTTTAAAATTAAGTAGAAAAAAAGCTTTAGAGGAACCAGATAAGAGATTCACCCATCTTCATCTGGGTGACAGTAAGTCTGGTTCTTAGAACTTATGGTAATCACTGGAGTCTCAATCCGTCCTTAAAGCTACTTGAATTCAAGTAAGGTTTGGGGAAACTAATCAATGGTATCTCATGGGTAGATTATTTGATGTAACTGGCAATGACAATGTCTATATAAAATTAATATCATGACAAATTCCCGACAAATTAATGACTTATTGCTTCTTAGTTATAATAGCTGTTAAATAAAGCCATTCATTCATTCATCATCTTTACCCACTTATTCCCGAATCCGGGGTCATGGGTGTCTGCTGGAGCCTATCCAGCGCACATAGGGCGAGAGGCAGGGGGTACACCCTGG
>JAOTQW010000008.1:10972323-10983713 GCA_026260075.1 Sisor rabdophorus
GAAATCTTAAAATGCACTATTCCACATTATTACACACAATAAAGTATCAAAACATTTTATTGTTGTAAACAACTGAAAATGGTCATTGGTTAAACTGCAATTATTTGCAGGTTATATTTGCTGAAATTAAAAGCTCTTTTAATTAAAAATATTCTAACAGGCCAAATGACATTTTGACATAGGACCCCTTATTGGACCCCAATTCATGAAAGTTGTCAGTGTTTGGATGGTTTTTGCTGGAATTTTTTTTTGGATGTCAGAATAGCCTCCCAGAGATGCTGTTTCGATGTAAATTGCCTTCCACCCTTAAAGATCTTTTGCTTCATGATGCTCCAAAAGTTCTTTCTCAATAGGGTTGAGAAAAGGGGAGGATGGGGGCCACACCATGAGGTTTGTTGTTTTTTATTGCCCATAGCAGTCAAAGATGAACAGGTATTCCTTGAAGCATAGGATGATGCATTGTTATGCATAATCTTGTTACAAAAGGCACAGTTCTTTTTTGTACCACGAAAGAAAGTGGTCAGTCAGAAACTACACATATTTCACAAAGGTCATTTTTACACCTTAATGGACCTTGAAGGGGCTGACCAGCTCTCTACCCATGATTCCAGCCCAAAATATTACGCCACCACCTATTTGCTGACATTCGCAGCCTTGTCGGGACATTGGCCATTCACCAACCATACACAACTCTATCTTTCTGGACTACCCAGGGTTGCACAGCACTCATTAGTGAACAACGCTGTTTACAAATTAGTCTTTATGTACGTGTAGGCCAACTGCAGGCGTTTCTGCTTCTAAACTTTGGTTAAGGGTGGCTGAATGACAGGTTTATGCCTATCTGTAATAATGTGGAACGCAGTGTATACATATTTCAGACACATCTGCATCAAACACTTGACATGCCAGCTTTCCAAAATATTAATTCAGGATGTCCCATAATTTGTATTGTATTTGCCTAATATGACATGTTTTATTGTGTACAGATATGTGGAAATACCTGCTTGTTAGAAGTTGGTTTTAGGAGGTGCTGTTGGTTGGATTGTAAAGCAGATTTTGAAGGAGTGTCAGTTTGTGCATTCTCTGTGTTTTCATTAGCACCTCCCTGTTGCGGCTGGTTATCACTAGTTGTGCTTGATTGATGAGGGAGACCTGGTGCAGGACTGTCTTTAACTGACAGCTGCTGCCGTGGCAACTGCCTTCCTCCAAAACTCGACTCAGGTGACTGAAGGAGGTTTCCACTCTGAGGTCGGACCTTTGGTGGGGTAGAGTTAGCAGCTGAGCTGACTGACAGCTGCTGGGAAGGCTGAGGCTTTATACGCTGGGCAGGAGGAGCCATAGAGGCCTGGCGGACCGGATGCATGGTAGCTGGGGGTGTTGCGACCGAGGCTGGTGTTCCGGTGCCGGTAGCAGTCTGAGAGGCCATGCCCATTAATACCTGCTGATGAAGATTTTCCTGGAGAAACAGAGAAAGAAATAATGTTTATATATTTTACACAAAAAAATCCCATCCCATTCTAAGATTGTGATTAATCAGGATTTTGTTTCAAATCCCACCCGGACTCTCTTTTAGAATACTTATCACATACCGGGAGTAACTGTTTATTGCATACCTGCACCTGCAGTGATAGCTGTCGCCGTGCGTAGTCAGCCTGATTGTGGCGAGTGTAGTCGTCACTGTAGCTGTGTGAGTGAACAATACTAGGTTGCACCAAGCTGTTTTGAGTGCGCAAGGCTGAAAGATCCTCACTGCGAGAGAACCCGCCATGGCCGAAAGCTGGTACACCAAAGCCAGCATGCCCATTCTCAGTCTCTGGGGCAAGTAGGAGCGGTGGGGCATGTGAGGCATGGGCTGGACCATGGTACTGTGGCCCATCTGAAGCCAGGTGAAATAGAGGGTTCTGGAAGGAGAGTGGAACGTGCATGGCAGCTGCTGCAAGCTGTTGCTGCTGAGAGAGTGAGTCTGAAGACAGGCCGCCAGAATGGTTAAACCTCATGCCACTCATTCGCAAAGGAGCACCACCAAAACTTCCCAGTCCAGCAATGGAGCCCTGTGATGAATTTAGCATGTCGTTAACTGAATGAAGGTTGGAGATGCTGTTGATGCGCGAATCCTGCAAGTCCATCATAGATACACTCTTGTTTACACTCAACACCTAAGAAACACAGGTGCATACAGGAAATTAGTTTAAAAGCCTGTGAAAACAGAAGGATGTTTGTGTAATCAAGAAAACAGATCTGGGATATACACAGTGATGAAGATTTTTATTTACAAGGTCATTTGTAAAGCAGTACTTGTAAATTGCTGTTTTGATTTATTTTGCAATTGTAAGAAACTGGGGAATAAAAACTATTAAATAAGACAAATCATGTTAGGACAGGTTTACTTTAATATGATAAAATCAATTTGATTTAACTCAGTCAAATGAAATCAAGTAAGTAAAATTTGAGTTGGGCCTAAGTCGTCAGTTCTACCCTATTCACATGAAATTAAGTAAGGTTGCGTTAAGTCAAGCAAATAAAACAGATTAAGATAAAGTTGAGTCATGTCAGTTCAACACTAGTCAAATATAATCAAGTCGAATTGTGCCCGGTTGATCACAGTCAAGTCGCTTCAACTTTAGACAAAAAAAAATTAAGATCATTTTCGAGCGTCATATAATACTTTTATTGATAATAAATGTACTAATGATGGTACTTAAAATACTTTTATTGCTTTTGGTCTGCATTCTTACATACCTTCGGATCTGGTTCAGTGATGTCAGAGCTGCTGGTACAGTAGGCAGGGCTTGAGCGGGCTAATGGTGGGCGTGCAACATAATACACATCTTTGTTGCCACGTTGATCTCTTTCAAAAGCAGCCATTCCTGGATGGGATAGAGCTCCGCCTCCAGATGTTGGAGATGGTAGACGAGAGATATCTATGGAACTACAAATACAAACAAAAATGTTCTTTTTAGGTTTAGAGATTTATGGAGTACTTAAATGGGTTTACGTGATTAGTGTCTGTTAAACATCTATTATAGATTGTCCAGTTCAGTTTCTCGTTAAATCTCAAGAATTCAAGATCCCTTAACCTTCTTGTGATGTTCATGTTCTGTATATATTGTTTTAAGCAACACAGCCAGAACAATTGATGAAACAATGATTTCCACCATTGTGGTATTATGGTTCTTTTGTTAATATTTTGTAGGAAGTATGATATGTGCCCTGATACCTGTTCTGCTCCCTCATCATTAGACTCTGGAAGTCATTAGTGGCTGGCCGACTGTACAGTGGTCGAGTGAGGTGTCGTTCAGGAGGCTGGTAGCTTGCTTGCCGGTGTAGCTGTGGGTTCCTCAAAGCCACACTGATGTCATTTAGCAAACGTGGCAAGGGCCCTAGCTTCAGGATAGCATCCTTGCACAGAAGTGTTATATTAATTTTTTAATACAGATATAGTCCGAATATGTCAATATTAAAGATGACTTATTTTAGTAAGTGCCCTCTTTTTTTCCAAGTCCCAAAAGAATTGGAACAATTTTGCTAAACAATTATTCTGAACAGTAAAACGTGTCTTCCATAAAACCCATTTGAGAGCGGACAGTACTTAACATAGAAAAAATGTCACATTAATATTTTATTCACTGAATGAGGTCTGGGACGTGTACAATTCGTTTGCAATCTAAATATTTATAAAATCCCTAACCATTAATGAGTGTAAAATGCATTTCTTTTTGGAAATGATAAAAAAAAAAATTGTGTAATATGAATTTTTTTGGGGGGTAAACAGTGAATAATCTATTGCTAAAGGGATGGAATGTACTTTACTTCTGCAAATTTACAATTATAACTATTTTAGATATTCAATTACATTATAGTTTAAAAATCCTATAAAAACACAAATCACACTAATTACTATTTAAATGAAAATACAGTTATAATCTCTGTAATAATATAAACTGTTTAATAACTATTCATTTAGGTCTATGTTCGGGTACCTTGCTCAGTTGAGCCATGACTTCCCAGAGCAGGCTGTGCAGGATCGAGAGCTCTCGACCGAGATCGATATAACCTTCGAACGCCCCCGCATTACTACCACAGTCCACATTACTGATTTCATAGAGGAACTGCTGCATAGATCCCCACTCCATCTCCAGGAACTCATTCATAAACATCATGTGATCCTCTTTACCATTAAACCTACAGAATACACAGAGCAAAGAGAAGTGTGGGAGAGAGAGAGAAAAGAATGAAAAAAGAAAGAAAGAAAGATTGAAGAATAAAAGCAAAGAAGACAGTTTGAGAGAGGAGGACAGAAGAGGAAAAGAGAATAATAGAAGGCAAATACGACAGAACATAGAAAGAAAGATGATAAAGGACAGGAAGATGAGGTTTGAGTGGTTGATTTGTGACAGAGAAAAAGAGGGATTAAAGAAAAAGAGAGGCAGCTGTGAGTGCAATACTGACACAGACGGAACAGCGATAGGGCAGAATTTTCAACTTTTTCACCACACTCCCTTAAACAGTCACACACTCACATATACACAAACACTTGTCACTGCTGAAGTGCAAAGCTAAATGAGAATGTTTATGATAAATTTCTATGAAAAGCATGGCACATTTAAACACAAAAAGCACACAGCTATTATGAAAGAGGACGAGATTACAGCGACAGGAGTGAATTCTTGATAATGAGCATAGAGGAAGGACATAATAAAGGGTGTCCAGAAAGTGGGAAAGATTCATATATAATACAGTAGTGAGCGTGGGGTGTAGATTAAAAAGATCTTGTGGTAAATGACGAGGAAATTCTTTTCCTGTATGATGGTTGTGTTAGAGGTGTACGGTGTCTTTGATGTGTGCAGTAGTCTTTTAGCTGTGGTTAGTTGACATGACAGAAATTTAAATCCTTCTTTTCACTTATACAATTCTTTATACCCAATTTTTTATGCTCCACCTTACCTTTCAGACATTTATACAACTCTACACACCCTCACGAACTCTTCGCTTCTCTTCAACATGTCTTCACGGCGTCTTCTCCATACACCCTCTAATCGCCTAAAAACTATAGGTCATCTGGGCTTTAGTTGTGCTGCTTCTCATTAGCTGAATTCACAACCAGGACTCAACTGTTTAATCATTTCTGTATATGTTCTCTTATTGTTGTTATTCCCTTTATTTAAGGGAGTATGGTAAAAAGCTGAAATTCGGCTCTATAGCTGTGCCGTCTATCAGCATTGCAGTAATCATCTGTCTCTCTCTTTTTTAAATCCCTCTTTTTCTCTGTCACCCATCACCCATTCAATCCTCTCCCCATCATCTTCCTTTCCTTTATCTATATTCTTTCTTTCCGTGCTAACCACTATGCCACTGCACCGCCCATTTATATAAATTTTTTCTTTTTCACTGTACTGTTATTCTTCGTTGTAAGGTGACCATGAGTCTTCTAAAAAGTGCCCAGAATAAAGTGGATCAGAATAGTTGGTCAGCAGTCATTGGCCTAGGCTGGACAGGGATGTCTAGTTTAGTTACTCCTGGATGGTTGTGTAGAGATGTTGGTCTTTATTGTGATTTGTTTGCATCTAAGTAATATGATTTAGATCTTTATTTGGGTAAGAACACTGCTTAGCAGATGTGATTTGATTATGGATAGTAGATAGGGTTCACTGGTAAGTATGGACTGAGTGAGACACGATTAAATTCGTGATTATGGCTTGGGCCCGGATGGTGAGTATGGATCAGGCCTGGATGGCAGTGGACTCTAGTGACTGACTTGGAGAAGCTGGCCAGGCTCTGCACCACCTTGGCGATGAGCGTGAGGGTTCGGGATGTGCGTTCAGATGGGTACTCCTGCGTCAAGTTAAACAGTGATGGTGACATGATGGCTGGGCATAGGAAGCGCAGGAACAGCGAGGAACTGATGAGCCGGTCTGCAATATCCTCACGACCTCTTTCAGCACAACGCACACGCCATGATGCAAAGACCTCCTTTAGCTCCCGTGGGAAAACACTGAAAAGAAAAAATAAACTTTAATCTTCTATACCTGCTTATTCCCTAATTCTTGGTCACGGGAGTCTGATGTAGCTTGTGCATATAGGGCAAAAGGCAGGGGTACACCCTGGACAGGTATAAAATAAAAATAGTAAATAAAGAATAACAAATCTTAGGGCATAAACCTGATATAATTAGCTTTACTTCAGCATCTGTTCTACATTTTCACTGCTGGCAGTTGGCAAACACCCTTATTTGAAGTCAAAAGAGGAGTGTTTTTTAGACCTCTCTTATGCCAGACCTCTCTTTTTTAATTTTAACCATATTTTATTATTTTTATTATTATAAAATTACTGCATCCACAATTATTAACTATATATTAACATCTAATAGGAACACTGGCACCTAAAAATATTATATGCAAATAAACACATTTCTAAGTTTCCAATTTGGATCAGAAATGCAACGTTTCAACCGGGTACTACATTCAAGGTCCCAGAGCAGGTCCCAGTTACAGAACGGAAAGTTATGACACTCTTGATAAAAGAAAAATTAAAATATAAAAATGATCTCTTCTCAACAAGTGCAGTCAGAAATTAACAACCAGTACTTTATAGTTCCCAAGACACATGGAAAGCTATATCTTATTCTAGATCTGCTGTGGCTAAACTAAGGGATCAGAACGTTAAAGTTTAAATTGCTGATTGAAAACCAAGTTGCATCAAGTCAGAACTGGGGACTGATTTGTTATAATATACCCCAGGGATTGGTAACTAAATTCATCCATCACACACAATGTTTACAATGGGTTTGCATTCGGGTTTATGCATTCCAACACCAGCTTCTTTTTTCAGGTCTGTTACCAAATAAGAGAAGCTATTTCATAGTCGAAATTAACTATTTCATGCAACACAGAGAAAGAACATATATAAATAGATAATATATTGATTAGACTCTGATAAACACTATATTACTATATAAGTTTCCTAATATGCAAAAAACATTGTATGAGGCAAGAAGTATGTCTAAATCCTTACTATGTAAAAACAGTACCCAGATGACCTACTACTTCCTGGATTCTAAAATGTGTATTCAATGGACATTTTTATCAGAAGATTATTAGAATTCAAAAAATTGCAAAAAAAGTGTGACCTGGCTCCTTACTTTATAAAGATATTTTGTTAATTTTAAAGGTATTTATCATATTCCAGCTGTTGTGACAACGTTTGTCACATGACATTGTCAACATGGCGGATGTAGTATGCCCAAATTTCAGTTTTTCTTGTCACAACCATAATATATAATATATAATATATTATAACCTACTTTTTAACGACCAGGAAGTATGTACTAACTCAAATGACTCACCTACTCAAGTACTGTGCTTTTTCAGATAGTGTAATCAGGTAGCATAAAAAGTTTTTAAATTGCTAACAACTTAAGATTCTATACTGTTGGGCCAATAATAGAAACAGCATGTATTAAAGAAAAAAACATAAGGATAACATACCAATGGGAGTTGATAATTTTGCAGAGTGCAAGTTCACAGCACATGCGAAGGTTGGCCTGTTGGTCTGGGAGCATGGAGGGTGGGGTTCGCATAGGGTCCACCTCACAATTTTCCTCTGACTCATACAATGCACGAATAAACTCCCCTGCACACACAAATTTTTAGGAACAATGGTATTGTCAGGCTTTTGTAACAATTCTGCAGCAAACAAGACTAATGTCATCACAAGCACTGTGGTCTAAATCTTAAGCAAATGTAAACGATTGTGTGTTTCTTGCTGTATAATCTTTATCTGACTAGCTGACAAATGCCCAAATACAAACTGAGCTCTTCAAGCTGATCCTCACCATCCTTACCATCTGCCTACATTTCATCCTACCCCACTTTCTTATTATTTGAGTAAACTAATGTAATGATTAAAAAAATTCAATTGCCTTACTTTTGTGTCTATTGTTGTCACCCGTTCCTTTATAATACTCAAACATTTCAGATTTGAGAATTAAATATCATGTCTTGTTTTGAACCATGCAAAAGTTTGTCCGGTATTTTACAAATGTAATTTTTTTTAACATTGTGGATTCTTAAAAGACTTGTGCTATTAATTGTGGTTAATAGTCGCTCTCATTATTAGTTGAATTGCATTAACACCGGCAGGATTAGGGTCAAAGGGGGGCAGGTTAATCATTAGCTTAACTTTATAATGGCATCCTTTAATACTAGATGAGCGAAGAATATATAACAACATAGAAATAAATAAATAATTACATTCATACATTTCATTATAATAATACATAATTTGAGTAAACTAATGTAATGATTAAAAAAATTCAATTGCCTTACTTTTGTGTCTATTGTTGTCACCCGTTCCTTTATAATACTCAAACATTTCAGATTTGAGAATTAAATATCATGTCTTGTTTTGAACCATGCAAAAGTTTGTCCGGTATTTTACAAATGTAATTTTTTTTAACATTGTGGATTCTTAAAAGACTTGTGCTATTAATTGTGGTTAATAGTCGCTCTCATTATTAGTTGAATTGCATTAACACCGGCAGGATTAGGGTCAAAGGGGGGCAGGTTAATCATTAGCTTAACTTTATAATGGCATCCTTTAATACTAGATGAGCGAAGAATATATAACAACATAGAAATAAATAAATAATTACATTCATACATTTCATTATAATAATACATAATTATTTATGAAGATATAATTGTTTAAGCATCAGTGTTAATTTATAAGTTAATGATTTGTTAAGTAATAAAATATATTTCTATATAGTCCCCTGCCACACCTATTCTGAACTGTTACTACTAAAAACAGATCTCTGGGGGTGTCATCACAAACATTCATGCTGCGCATCCTTAATGCCGGCTCCACGCCCTCGTGCACACCCTGGTCAACCGCCCAAAGGCGTTCCTAGAGAGGAAGGTAATGTAGCGCTACCTTCCTCTAACCACTAGGGGGCACCCTCAACTGAATACTGATTTGTTTGTTTTGTTCCTGGGTCATAGGTCAGCATAGTGTATTTAAGCTTAGCATATTGCTAAGCTCATCATGAAGTATTTTTTGCCTTCCTGCTTACTAACCATTCCTGTCTAAAGTCTCGTTCATATGCACAATGGATTCTACTCAGCCGTCTTCATTACAGAGGGCCCCAAAGTATGTGTTTTTTTAGAACCATCCTAACTCTCCCACCCTGCCAGCAGGCACCCCTTATATTAGACCAAGCTAGAGGTTTTAGCAGGGTGATTATCATCATCATTCATCATCATCAACATACCAATAGTATCTTTAAGGTAGCGAT
Source organism: Sisor rabdophorus (assembly GCA_026260075.1). NCBI lineage: Eukaryota > Metazoa > Chordata > Actinopteri > Siluriformes > Sisoridae > Sisor > Sisor rabdophorus. Next base: position 10,981,616 of record JAOTQW010000008.1, read on the forward strand.
GTCCAACAAGTTTAAGGTACTCCTCTATGGCTTTGGTTGCCAGTGTGTTTTCCCTGAAGATCAGATGTTCTCTGTCTATAAATCGATCCACCTCACTCAAAGCCATGTCAGACAGAAAATCCTGCACAAGAAAACGTCTTGAAAATCTAATTTAATTTTGCCCAATGCAATTTTAAAGAATAACCAACTTTGATACACTGGTTCATGTAAAATTAAAGTTAGAGTAATCTGACCATTTAAAATTAGCCTTAGAATTAGATCTTAAAAGTTTTTAGCACTATTATTTCTCTGAATTAATCATACCGTTATTTCTGAATGAGGCAAAATGAAGCAGGAAGTGGCCAAACAAACCTTGGCCTTGCCGGTGCTCTGTAGGATGTGCACTAGGGCACAGGCCACTTCCTCCTTGCTCTTCACACTTAAGAGTGGCTCCAAGACGGCACAAAGGGTACGATAATTATTTGTCACATACTCAGCAAATTCCTTATACAGCTCCATGGGCAGGATACTCATAGTCTGGTACCGTGATTTGAGCCTTAGGGAAGCATTAATGACCTTCCCGCTGCCCACACCACCACCCTTTGCAAGGACACTGGGCTGGATGACTGGGTACCATTGCTCCACAAACTGCCGGCCTGTTATACTCGTGATGGGAATGCTGACCAGGCCAAGATATGTGCTTTTTTCCTGTTAAAGCAGAAAAACATACATCTCTAATAAATACAGAGCCAGCAAACTGCCTATACATAAACTGTTTAACTGTCTATACAGAAATGTCAAATAAAGTACAAATATTGTGTTTCAATTTTCAGTTATCAGTCAAACCTTGCGTCGCTTCTTGTCCGTCTCCTTGTAGAGATGGAGTCGTAGGCTCCGTATAGCAGGAAGATTATTAAACTCAAAGTGCTCACCCCAGAACACTGTGTCTGTACGAGGCTTGCTGGTAGTACGTGCATACAACATGTCATCCAGACACAACTCACAGTAGTAGCGCTTTTTAGGTGGAAGATCCCGTGCCTCGATAATCCACAATTTGAGAACATTGTCCACCCGACGACTGTTATCCTATAATAAGAAGCAGAATAAGTAAGTTTTCTAGTAAAGAAAGGGAAAAAGCTTTGAAAGTAGTGTAAAATGCCTTTTCTTTAATACATTTAATTATTTAAAGATTCCACAGAAATGTTATGATTCACCAAAATCTGGGCAAGTGGTAGCGCAGTGGTTAATAGATAATAATGCAAGCCTTTTGCATGGCTTTTTCCCAGGCTGAGACAGGTTAATTATCATTGGGTAAATTTTCCAGTAAGGTTCCACTTAAGTATGTACATAAGTATGTCAGACAAAGTAATTTTCTCCTGCCATCCTCATACAGGTACAAACATGGAAGCAGTGCAGCCAGATGAAATGCTATGACATAAAGAGAATAAACAGTTGGGAATAAATTAATATGATTCAATGAAACAAATATTGGAATTTTGGTTTTAAATGTAGGTCAGCTTCTGATAATGTTTAGGCCACCAGAGAAGGACTTATTGACCCTGACTGTACACCACTGGACTGGTTTACGGACTGGTTTGGTGCTTAATACAACAGCAACACAAAAAAAACCATGATGAGTAAACAGTTTATAACACTAACAAAGATTATATATATATATATATATATATATATATAATTTATTCTAATCTATGCAAGTATCCATGCAAATTTTCACCCAACATCCAGGTGATTAAAGACAACTGTTTTACAGTCTTACCTCTCATGCTAGGTTTGTACTGTAAATAATACTAAACGTTATTAAGGGAAATAAAACTAATAAACTAGTGTGTACAAACCAATACAACATTTATTTATTCATGTTCTAGTACACTTATTACTTAGCTTGGGGTCACAGGGGTGCTGGAGCCTATTCCAGCACACAACGGGTGAGCGGCAGGGCTACACCCTGTACAGGCCTGCACTCACACACACTCCTATAGGCAATTTAAAGGCACCATTCAACCCAGGTATTTAACTGCTGCGAGGCAAGGATGCTAATAGACAGTCTTAGTGCTCATAGTTGTAATCTTCAAATTAGCACACAAAACATTTTCTGCCC
>JAOTQW010000008.1:11404466-11415345 GCA_026260075.1 Sisor rabdophorus
ATTCGCTGTGGCGACCCCTAAATGGGAGCAGCCGAAAGGAGAAGAAGAAGACTTATTTACTCATCTTTCCTTTTTCTGTCTGAAAGGTATTTAGACAGATAGGGTAAAACAGTAAATCTTTATAAAATGAATGAAAATGAATATTTTACAGTTATTTATTTAAATAAAGTAATGAGGGCGGCATGTTGGCATAGTGGTTAGCACTGTGCCTCAACAAGAAGGTCTTGGGTTAGAATCCGCGGCACAGGGTCTGTACGGAGTTTGCATACCCTGCCTTTTGCCCTATGTATGCTGGGATAGGCTCCAGCAAACCCCGTGACCCAGAGTTTGGGAATAAGTGGGTATAGAAGATGAATGAATGAATAAATTAAATAATGAGTGAAATTGATGAACAATTTAAAATTTACAGTTTATAATGAACCAAATTCATTTGTTCATCTTCTATACCTGCTTATTTCCTAACTTGGGGTCACAGGGATCTGCTGCAGCCTATCACAGTGCACATAGGGCCAGAGGCAGGGGTACACCCTGGAAAGGTCGCCAGTTCATTGCAGGGCCACACAGAAAAACACTCAATGAACCCCACACAAGTGCAGGAAGAACATGCAAAACTTGTTCGGGAATCGAACCTGGGACCTTCTTGCTGTGAGGCGACCGTTATAACCACTGTGCTGCCCTTCAATTAATAAAATACGATTAATATTTCTCATTGTATACATTCTTATAACAGTTCAGTATACATGATTACTGTTAATATAATTTTTTTATCTGTTTGGTTGTGTGTTTTTCAGTTTTTCTTTATTTTATTTTAGTTATTAATTAAAGACCTCTTTATTTCTTTATTAGATTTTCAGATCATAAGATTTAATCAGAAAAAAATAAAGGAGAGAATAAAAGAATGAATAAAAGAAGTGTGTGTATGTGTGTTTGTGTTTCTCTTTCTCCGCAGGCATCAGAGTCAAAGCGTGAGCAGTTTAGGAGATACCTTGAGAAGGCGGGGGTGATGGACACTCTTACTAGTGGTATGCGTGTATATGCGTGGAGCTCAAACAATACACAGACACACTTTTGTTACACTACAGACTCACAATTGTGTAATTGGTCTAAAAATGTAGGAATAAGGTCAGTGTTGTAAGGACCTAAGTTGGCATGGCGGAGGACCTTATTCTTTGTAATGGCAGCACAAAGGTAGTATATTACCCTGGTACATGGACAATAGCCCTAGTGGCCGAAGACCTTTTTTCCTCTTCTTCTCATTTTTTTAGTTAATTCCTGCAAAATATTAGATTGTGTAGGTCAGACTATTGCAGGTCTGCTATACATAAAAATTTCATATTCACACAATAATACAGTCAGTGAACAAATTTAACCCAGTCTGAATTTCTTACAAATGACACTTTGTACAGTTTTTTCATCACTTGGTGACCCTGTTGGACATTATTGAAAATTTGGTATTCATTAATAATATGGACTTGACTTTCTCTATGTCTGATTGCATTATTGGCCAAAACAAGGTTAGCCATGTCTCTCATTTGCTTCTGTGTGAATATGGAGTTCCTTGGTGTTTAATCCCATGTTGGCTAAACAAAATAAAGGAAGCTTATTGTCTAATGCACTAATACATACTAAAACTGTTGGTATACTACATATATATGCTGGGCTGCAAATAAATATATGGAGCATAAATAAAAGTGTCTTTGCACACACAAACACTCTCTTTCCACAGTGCTGGTGGCCTTATTTGAGGAGACAGAGAAACCCAGCAATGCTCTGGAGTATCCTTATACACACATTATACTGGGAGAACAGACAGTGATGCTTAAACAGTAATTAAAATAATTAATTTTATGTATTACCAAACGATCTTCCAGGTTATGTGCTAGCTGAGATTCTCCATAATAATAACATTACCCAGGATGCACTGCATAGTAAGTTTATGTTCCTTAATGATTGTTATTAGCTTTATAAAACAGCACCTGTCTGCTGGGGAGAGCGACTCTGGACAGGACCAGCTTCTCCGAGCCGAACTGGAGGAACTGAAGCAGAAATACCAGCTGCTTCAGGAGGAGAATCGAGAACTCAGGAACCGGGTGAGGAACAGAAGCAATTCCTCCATTCAGTCTCGCAGTTATCTCATTTAACCAAATAGTTAAGAGTTAGGGGTAAATTGGTAGTGCTGGGAATCAAACCCACAATCGTTTGGTTAACAGTTTAACACCTTAAACAGTAAAACACACCCATATGCAAAATATATTGAATACAATATATTGCCAAAAAAATCTGTCGTCGCCTGATCATCAGATCTTTATGTGGTTTCTCTCCGTTGTTGCTGTTGCTGCAAATCTAGAAGCACACGGTTGTCTAGAACATTTCTGTATGTTGTAGCGTTGCATAATTTCTTCACTGGAACTAAGGGATTTTAACACTGTTCCAGCAGCTCCGTTATTACAGGCTGGGCGAGAGGCAGGGGGTACACCCTGGACAGGTTGCCAGTCCAAAATATATGTGTGTGTGTGTGTATATATATATATATATATACACACACACACATATACATACATACAGTGCAGGACCTTTGGCATTTGCCCGAGTACGTCTGTGTGTCTGTGTGTGTCTGTGTGTCTGTGTGTGTCTGTGTGTGTCTGTGTGTGTCTGTGTGTGTATGTGTGTGTATGTGTATGTGTGTGTGTGTGTGTGAACCTGCTTTTTTTGCCAATGAATTTGCCAATCTTGCCGACGGTCCTGCATTGTTGGATCCTCATACCACCCTCAAAGAGTTTGCACATGCACATTTGTGGCCTTTTGGAGCTCATTTTGCAAGGCTCCCGGAGTGCCCCTCCTGTTCCTCCTTGCACAAAGGCAGATGTAGCAGTCCTGCTGCTGGGTTGTTGCCCTCCTATGGGCTAATCCACGTCTCCTGATGTACTTGCCTGGTTGCATCTTTATGCTGACAGACACAGCAAACCTTTATGACACAGCTCACTTTGATGTGCCATCCTGGATGAGCTGCACCAGCTGAGCCACCTGTGTGGGCTGTAGACGCTGTCTTATGCTACCACTAGATTAAAAGCAGTGGGGGTCACCACCTGCAGAACCAGTCCTTTATTAGGGGTGTCTTGCTAATTGGCAATAATTTCTACCTGTTGTCTGTTCCAGTCACACAACAGCATGTGTTGCAGTGTTGCTTTCTAAGTGGTCTGATACCACAGAAGTGTGATTGATTTGGAGTTAGTGTTTTTTTGTTTTTTTATTTATATAAATGTGTGTGTGTGTTTTGTTGTAGATGCTGCAGTATGAGCCGACTGATGAAGATACCAGAGGAGACTAACTCACAATGAATTGTTACAATGTTAATTTTTATTATTATTACTGATGTTATTTGAGTTGTGTTTAAATTGTATAATCACAATACACATTTGTTTTGCATCTCTCTTTGTGTGTGTGTGTGTGTGTGTAAAATAGTTTTTTTGTAGCTCTAAATGTAATAAAATCCTGTCCGAATGTTGGATAGAACTGACAGAAAAGTAATTCAAAAAGTTTTACCCTTTGATCTCAGTTCATGCTAACGGCAAACCTCACACCCTGCTGTGATCTGGAGCCCCATGAGCCCAATGAATATGAAGATAAAGAAATGTTGTGCAATTGCATGTAAAGACAGTTTTATATCACCCCTGTAGGGTAAGACATTTTCTTTTGCAGAAAAAATATTTGACTCTATTTGAGAGGTTTGTGTGTAGGGTAGTTTGTGATTGATGGGCAGTTTTTGAGTGTAAGGTAGTTTTGTGTGTGTGGAGTTGGTTGTGGCTGTGGGATAGTTTGTTTTATTACATACAGGCTTTCTGTTTTTATTATCTTCTTTTACAATCTTTTGTATCTCCTGAGCAGAGTTACACCGCCAGTGGTGAGAGTCTGTAGAGGAAGAGAGAGGGGGGGTGGGGAGAGTGTGAGAGAGAGAGAGAGGAAAAGTGAAAGACAGGACGTGGAAGAGAAAGAGGGGACAAAGAGGGACAGAGAGGGAGTGGCAGAGAAAGGGGAGAAAGAAAAAAGGGAGAGAGAGGGAGGAACAAGACCGGGAAAGGGGGGAGAGGAAGGGAAGGACAGGAAAAGGTGGGGGCAGAAAGAAGGAACGGCAAGTGTTAGTAAAGTGATAGGTCATTGGCTAATTGTCATATTTGATGTTTACTTAAGAATTGAAAGTGCTTTGAGACTGAAATTAAATGTAATAATTGAGTTCAATAAGAGCAGCACGGTGGCGTGGCGTTTAGCACAGTCGCTTCACTGCAAGAAGGTCCCATGTTCGATTTCCGGGCAAGGGGTCTTTCTGTGCGGAGTTTGCATGTTCTCCCTGTGCTTGTATAGGGCTTACTCTGGTTTCCTCCCACAATCCTAAAACATGAACATGGGTTGATAACTCTAAATTGCCCATGGGAGTGCATGTGTGTGTGTCCCTTTAATGGACCTATCCAGGGTGTGACCTTCATGCCTTTCGCTATTAGCGAGCTGGGATAGGCTCCAGCAGATCCCTGTGACCCTGAATTAGGGAATAAGCAGATGAATAAGCTGCGAGATGAATTAATGAATTGAGTTTGGCATCTCTTGGGGTGTGTTTATTGTGGACTGGTGTTTCTGTGTGTTTCCTTATTGTAGTGTAATGCAACGTTTAAAGGATGCAAATGTTTTAATCTAACCAGAGTTTATGACATTGTGCAGTTTGGTGCTGATACAAACCTCGATCATCTCCTCACCCTGGAGCTCTCGCATGTGTCTGACTTTCTCTGTCTCAATGATAATTTTGCCATCAACCATCTTTGCTGTAGCCTGTAGAAAAAATAAATGCACACACACACGTTTCATCTCAGATTTGCTACCTTCTCCTTTTATATAACATTTTGTTTGTGTTATTCTGTAGTTCTGCGCTCACCCTGGTCTTGGTGCCGTCCATGGTACTGAATTCAGTCTCTTCACCGATGGTAAAGGAGTTTGTGTTTGTACGCAGCTGCGTTTTAACCGTGACAAAAAAGTTGTCACCAGTTTGTTTAATTATCATTAAGGGTTTCAGTTCCCTTAACATCTTTCTCATAAGATGTGGTACAGCTGAACACACACAGACACACACACACCGCTGTTCTTTAAACAATTACATAAATCACAATTGAAAAGCCAAAATCAGGTTATTGTTGTGGCTGTTAGTGCTGTTTTACTCAAGATTTTCACTTAAGGATTTATTAAAGGATATTATGGGTATTGCTTTTTCCTTTGCTTATGTTAGTTATTGGTTTTTTTTCACCTTTAATTGTTCTCAACTCTCCCACACCAGCAAAACCTGAGAAGAGTTTTCACCTGCAGAAACTTACTAGTACTGATGGGAAAATCACAGCTCATAATAAAGAATGTAGCTACTCGTAGTGCTGGCTATGTGCTTGAATTTAATAAAATTTTAGTTTTACTTGTACACCAGTATTTTACCTCAGCTTTATTTACAAGATAAAGTGTCCTACTTTGCTCAAATGTACAATTCTAAAAATGCATCAATCTTGATTATGGCCCTGTCCCAGTTCAGAGACACTAGTTAACGTAGTTTCTGACTGAATACTCACCAGGGTCGCGTCTCTCTGCTATTGTAACTGGGCATTAGTGTAGCCTTTACTGTTATGCTAGTCTGTTGTTTTAAAAAACGCTACCCTCCATTACCCTGCGATTGTGAGTCCATCATTGGACATTTGATGCTTCTGCAAATAGAATGAAAGAAAATCTCTTGGTCACAAATCAGTTTGGCTGTAGTGTGTGTTCAGCATATAATCTATAATCACACACTGCTGTCACCCAGATGAGGAGTTTAACCTTTAGCGTGATTCTTGTTAGAATTTCTGCATTTTATCATCCTATTTTTCAACATTGTTAATGAAGATTTAATTATTATATTTTTGTTTAAAAAATACAGGTTATTATAAACCAATGTTAATGAAGAATGATGGAGAAACTCACATACAGCTGTGAAAAAGTCCTCAGGGTCTTCCTGGTCAAACATCTGCCATGATCCACTAAAATCCACTGCCATGACAGGGGAGTAGCTTAACACAGACTATGTGCTTAACACACAGTACACTAAAAACACAACGTGCTTAACACACAGTACACTCAATACACAACCTGTAAAAATACACACTGTACACAACACACAACCTGCTCCACACACACCACCTAAAAAGCCTGCTCTGCTTGTCTGAAGTTTTAGTTCTGTTGTCAGGTATTTGTTTTTTTACAGTAGACAATTTCCCTTTGAGAACTTGCGACAAGTTTCTATCAGGGGACACACACACAGTGGTGTTTGCATCATTGTGACACCATGGTAAATTTTGCATCAGCAGCACTCATAAACACATCATTAAAGATTAATGAACTAAAGGTTTATTACTTTAATACAAAACAGAGATAAACATTTAATATGATTTTACTAATCTCTATTAACTACACAAACACAAGCACATGGCAGAAAAGATTCTGAAATATATATTAAAGAGTGTGTAATTTGAAGTGTATATCATGTGCATTCACATGTCTCAGAATTTATATTATAACAATTTTATGTTTATTTTATCTTACTTAGCTTTTTGGCATCTGGAGGAATTCTGAATAATTGTCATCTTCATCTTCTTCCTCAATCCTGCTTACCTCCAGGTTGGTGGGACTTTACTTGGTGGGAGTTTTTACTGTGTCTAGTTCAAACTTCACACTAAGTTTCTTGCCATTTTTTTCCTCTTGGTGTTTATGTTCTCCATCCTGCTTCGTCTGTTCCTTTTGGAGTGAATATTTGGTTTTATCTTGTCTTGGTTGTGTTTCCTGTAAAAGCTTCAGCGAGTCTGTAGGAGTGAAAGTCTGCTCTGATTTGATGATGAAGTCACTGACTGCAGAACTGTCTGTATCACCTGCTGGAAGAGCAAAACAACTGTAACAATGGATTTATAATGTTTGTCTGAATGTAACATGATTGTTGTTCGTTCATTCATTCATTCATCTTTTATACACGCTTATTTTCTAGCTCAGGGTTACGAGGGCCTGCTGGAGCCTACCCCAGCGCTCATAGGGGGAGTGACAAGAATACACTTTGGACAGGTCCATCTCTTGGAATTTTAAACTAGTTTTAAACAAATTACTACCCCTGAGTGTAATTTGTCCTCAGGTGATTCAGGTGGGTTCAAGGTCCACCACTTCCGAGGAATAGCTGAATTTAAGCCCCACCACAATCAAGTCCGCCACTGTTGGGTCCTTGAGCAAAAGCCTTAACCCTTCCTGCTCCAGGGTGTACCCCTTGCCTCTCGCCCTATGTGCGCTGGGATAGGAGGGAGTATAGAAGATGAATGAATGAATGATTGAATGAAGGATCTGTCTGTTTATTTGCTTTGAGGCAGAAACTTCAATTTGCTGTAAATTTATCTGCATATATATTTTTTAAGATCTTTTTTAAAATAAATTGTCAGGTATTTTTCCACTGGTTGGATCGATTTCTGTGTTAACACTTATCTATTCTATTTGGTTTTAATTCAGATTTTCATTGTGCTGTTCACATACTGAAGATGTGACTCGCATTCCTGTTTGGAGAAAAATTCCTTTTAGCTGGAACAGTCAAATAGTGACTTATCTGTGGGAAAGCACACACACACAGGTTTTTAAATGTTACTGGAGTTTGGATTGTGTGTATAAAGTAAACAGTTGTGTGTGTTAGTTCTCACTCTTCTCTCCATCTGTGCTCTTTGTGTGTTTAGCTGAGACTCACGCCACTCCACCTCTTCCTCATCTAGCAGCAGAGTTTGTCTACTGTATGAACGCATCTATTACACAGACATGCACACACAAATGGTAACTATATGTAAATGTGTGTGTATGTATGTATGTATGTATTTACTGTGTATGTGTATAAGTTTGTGTGTGTGCGTGTGTGTTTACCCTCTGTTGTGGCTTCTGTAAATTTGCTCGTAAAATGTTTAGAATTGCTGCCTCTTGTTCCTTTGTGATCTTTATCTTGTTCCTTCTCTTACTCTGAACACTCCTAAAACACTCACATTTTAATACAAATGTATGTTTGTGTATAATTTACAATTTTTGTGTGTGTGTACCTAATTGCAGTTCCACTTTCTGCCACAAGGAATGCCTGCTTTATCTCTAGTTTATTGTAGAAGGAGATGAGCTGCGGTTCTTCAGACCTGCTACCCGAAATTAGCCACTTCCTCAGGTATCGTTTATTAAAACGGCTCAGTCTAAGACACAAAGGGTGGTGTTATACTGAGGGACAAAGAGGGATACAAAGTAAAGAAAAGCAGGTATATTAAAAAGGTGTAAAAAGGTGTAAAAGGTGTATAATAATGGATGAAAAAGGGCTATATTGAAGTAAATAGGTGTATAGTGTGGGTATATTAAGTGCTAAAAAGGGGTATATTAAGAGATAATGGGTATATAGAGGGATTGAAAAATATATTGAAGGGTAAAGAGGGGTATATAGAAGAGTGAAGAGAAGGAATATACTGAGGGGTAAAAGAGGAGGGACAGAAGAAGAGGGAAGAAGATGACTGAAGAGGGGGAGAGGGGATTAGCTTTGGGATATTAAGAGGTAAAGAGGAATATAAAGAGGTGTAAAGGGGTGTATATAAAGGCGTATATTAAGTGGTAAAGAGGTGTATATAGAGGGGTATATTGAAGGGTAAAGTGGGTTATATAGAGGGGTATATTCAGGGGTAAAGGGGTGTATATATATCTTGCGGTAGAGGGATATATATATATATATATAGTGTACAGGTAAAAATATTGAGGGTATATTAAGGGATGTATATTAAGGGTGTATATTGAAGGGTAAAAATGGTGTATTAAAGGGTAAAGAGGGGTATATAGAGGTGTAAATAGTAGTATATTCAATGGTAAAGAGGAGGATTATTATCCAGACATAAAATTTGCGTTATGGCTGATATGTTTAATGTTACTTGTCTTTCCAGTGAAGGTGTCCATAATGACCACAGATGCTCTCAATCCCCATCAGTACACGATCAAGAAACTACACAAACACACACAAACAAACATTGCTCATTACACACCAAAGCTAATCCCCTCTCCCCCTCTCCAGTCATCCTCTTTCCTATTCTTCTGTCCCTCCTCTTTTCTTTCATCTGTCTTACTCTCTTATCTCCTTATCTACGGTCTTATCTCTATTCTCTTCTTCTCCTGTCCGCCCCACTACTCCTCGTTCTTTCTTTTCCTCCTGTCATTCCCTCCAGTCCCTGATCCCTCCCCACAACACTTCCTTATCTTTCCTTTTATTTCCTCTTTTCCTTTCTCCCTTTTACCCCTCTCCTTTTATCTTTTCTCTTCCCATTCACCGCCTCTCCTTTTCTCACCCTCATTCTCACTTCTACAGTGAGTGCATGGTTAAATATCTGCATTACTGACAGTTTTGCTGTGTTCAATAAATACACTTATTGAGCAATCAGAATCAAGTATTTTAACAACTAGTACTGACCTGTGTATGTATTTCTTCATTTATTGTAAACTTGCTGCGGCTTCTCTTTTTTACTGCCAGAAGCTCCACCAGTGGCCGGATCATCATTCCCTATAAAACGTAAAAAAATGCATGCCCTTTTGTGGTTTCAATGTTGTTCTGGTGGCTCAGTTCCTGTATGTTTACTTTTCTATTTCTCATTTACTTTTGGCTACCACACACAGACATACACAAACACACACACACAAAAACAAACACACACACCTGAATGAAGACTGTGAAGTAGACAAGTGTGATGATGGAAGTTAGGAACATGTTCTTCATGGGAAAGGTTTGACTGGAGAGCAGATAAACCAGTGAGAACGCAATGGCTCCCCGCAAGCCACCGAAGGCTACGATGAACTGGTCTTTACCTGTTAACTTCACCATGCAGAATTTATTTATGATGATGCTCAGGCCCAGCACTCCTACACACACACGAATACACACATATATATACAAACTAAGTAATAAAGAAACTCCACAAACAGACAGACGGACAAACAGTGCTGACCCAATACACGAGAGATGAGGCAGAGAATGATGGTGAGGAAGATGAAGATGAAGTTCCAATGATGCGGTCCTGCAACTGTGGAAACTCCAAGCATGATGAAGATGAGAGTCTCACTCACACTGCTCCACATTTTCAGAAAGTACTTTATAGTGATGTAGGACTTATGGGAAATGTTAGCTTCCACATAGGGCCGCATAACCACACCACATGCAATGAGACTAGCCACACACACACACACACACACAAACACATTGTGTTACAGCATCTTGACAAAAGTAGAGGCTCTTTAGTGTTTATAAATAAAGATACTCACGCCATGATGCCAGACATGTGGAAGACCTCTGCCGACAGATAGGCCAAGTAGCTGTAAAGGAAAACAAAAAGCGGCTCGATGACACGTGAGTGTGAGGTAATGCGAGAGGTGACAGCTGCCATAATGCCATAAACCATGCCCATGATGATACCCCCTACTGCCACCACCAGGAAGCTCAGCACTCCGAGTAAAGCATCACCAAACTCCAGTGTGTCTTTAGCAGTGAAATCCTCCAACAGGTGATACAATACCTATAAAAGACAAACATTGCAACATTTATACACACACTGCATCTTTAATACACACACTGCCAGTTTCATAAACACTGCCTATTTATTAGACACTTAGCTCCGGAAAAAAGAAAAATAGGTAGAGATAAAAAGCTCGCTCTGTGGTTCAATGATCATACACGCTCTCTAAAACAGAGCGTAAGAAAACTTGAAAGAAAATGGAGGCAAACTAAACAGCTAGAACTTCATTTCATTTCATCTTCTTTTCCCGCTTATTCCCGAATCCGGGGTCACGGGGG
>JAOTQW010000009.1:29649-40543 GCA_026260075.1 Sisor rabdophorus
ATACTGTAAATGTGTCGTCAAGGTCTTGTTTAGTTTCATCTCGCCTTATTCTTTTTTCAAATGTTCTACAAGTAAGTGTTGGTGCAATAATCAGGCCTTCAAATGCTTCCAAAAAATGGATTGCTTGTGGATCATCTTTTTGATGGATGGTGTTTCCAGTTCCATGTTGTTTAGTGAGTGAAGCAGTGGAGGGCTAGGACACAGATGTCCGGCGGAGCTCTGTGGAAGAGCTGTTGCTGGAGGAGGGATTAAACAGGCAGATCACTCTGGAAATAACACCTAATGTTGCTTTGCGCACTGAAGCTGAAAGCACAAAATACATAAGGGGGTCCAGACAGCTATTTAAGGCTGAAAGAAGCAACATCACCTCATTGGCAAGATGGAAAATGCGACGAAGTTCACACGGGGTCTCAGTAAGTTGAGAATGCACATATACACATCTGAAGGCATGGTAGGGCACAAAGCAGATTATGAACAAAAAAAGTACCACAAAGGATTTTTTGGCAGCCCGAGAGTAGTGCCCTGCATTAGGCAGGTCTGGTTTGTCATGGGATGCTTTCAATAGGTAGACAGCAATTCGCCCATATGACATAACCAGAAGTAGGAACACCAACCAGAAAACAGCCACTACTAATATATTAAAGTATGCTTTACCGCGGGCCTGTTCTCGAGTCTTGTACTGAAAACACTTCCCTTGCTGTTCATTGCCCTCTGTCAGTGCAATCATGGGTGTCACAGCTAAAAGCGAGACTATCCACAATACACTGCATGCCACCACACTCCATATGTTCCCCTTCAGCCAGCGGTGGCAGCAGGATGCCCCTCTTTTTGGCAAACCTTGTATTTTAACATAGCGGTCCAAACTAATGAGACCCAGCAGGGTAATGCTTACATACATGTTCATATAGAAGAGGTTACCAACAATTTTGCACATGCTGGACCCCAAAGGCCAATGGTTGCCCATAATGTGGTATAGAATGCGGAATGGCAGGCAGACTACAAGCACTAAATCAGCCACAGCCACGTTGATGAGAAAGATGCGGACAGAGTTGCGGCGAGAGTGGAGGAAAATGAAGACCCAGAGGGCCAGCAGGTTTCCTGCCAAGCCAAACAGGAAGATGAGAGAATATAGGATAGCAAATGGCAAACCCTCGACATCATCTAAAGAGCATGAATAATTGAGTTTTGAGGCGATTTGAAAGTTGTTGGAAATGTCTGTTTGGTTAACCGTTGTCATGGTCAATGCATTTGTCCTCCTGTTACAGTGGTGTGTGAAGATTGGATAACTTTTGTCCTGTAGAAAAGGGGAATATGGAATTGAATGAATCAATGACTGTTTTTAATACTGTGCCTCAGTAGTGAGTCATAAACTTTTTTTATGATTTAGTTTGGTTAAAGCCCATCTCACTTTGCTCGTTTGCTTGTATGATGTTACATTACATTGTTATTTAATATGTATAAAAACTTAAATCGATTAAATAATTGTTTTTTTTTTATCTTCTATAGTCCATCACAGGGCCACACATAGACAAAAAAAACACACACACTCAAACTCACATTCATTGCTATCAGCAATTCATAGTCACCAATCAATCTAATGTACATGTTTTTGGACTGTGGGAGGAAAATGGTATACCCGGGGAAAACCTACGCAAGCGCAAAGAGAACATGCAAACTCTGCAAACAAACCCAGGACCTTCTTTTTGTAAGGCGACCGTGCTAACCACTACGAGACCGCGCCGCACCTTTAGTTTTCATTTTATTAAAAAAAAGAAAAAAAAGACCTGGTGCCTGGCAAATTGAGCCAAGTACCTTCTTGTTGTGGTAACCACTACATAAAAAATGGGGCTCTTGGCCACTTTTCTGATCATTGCTTTTCTTGCTTGGTATGTTAGTTTAGGTGAGTGACCATATCTTGGTAGGTTTGCAGTTGTGAAATACTTTGCATTTTTGGATGATTGATTAAACAGGATTGCTTGAGATAATATTTTATAACCTAAACCTGCTTTAAACTTCTCTACAACTTTGACCTTGACCTGTCTGGTGAGTTCCTTGGTCTTTATAATGCTGTTTGTTCACTGATGTCTCTAACAAATCACTGAGGTCTTCACAGAACAGGTGTATTAAATTACACATCGGTGGACTCAATAAGTGACTTCTGAAGCCAATTGATTGCACTGAATTTTATTTTGATGCATCAGTGTACATGGGGCTGAATACAAATGTGCACCCCATTTTTTTAAATTTTTATTTACTTAATATTTTGAAAATCATGTATCATTTTTGTTTTCCTTAAAACGTATTTACTAATTTGTGTTGGTCTAACACATAAAATCAAAAAATACATTAGTTTGTGGTTCACACTGCCTTTGTTTATAATTTGTGTATTATATTTTATCTAGATGTGCTCCCTTATCAAATTTAATTCCTAAAAGATCTGTTTAACCAGTTGATCTGGAGAAATTTATTCATATTGCAATATAAAGCTAAAATCACAAAAAGCTAAATATTGCAATTAATTTTTTCTTCAGTACCTTTTGCACTTTTTTTTATCTCAGTTTAGGTGTGGGGTGATCTCATGGTCTTAGTCTCAGTTTATATGGGAGTCAAAAAAAGCTACAATATCTTGGGTCAGGGTTTTGACCTAAAGGTTTTAGGTCTCCAGATATTAAACCTGGTGTCATATGAGAGGGGTAGGGATAGAAAAAATTTACACATTTTTTATTCATTCAAACTGTAGATTGTCCCCATACACCAACAGCACATATACATTAAGCTTTATCTGATAGCACAGCCATTCTTGCATATTAACATTTATACAGTAATCAAATAAAATAATAAAAATGATATATTCATGGATTTAAGTTTAAGTTAAACAACATTACTTATATTTATTCTAATAAATATCAGCTATTCATTTCTCACCCAGCTAAGGTGTGCTCATGGCAGGTAAATATTAGTCCAAAAACAGTTAATAGCAGCGTATCTGTGAGCTGCGGCTGAAGATCAAACACCACTGTCTCATGCATAAAGCCTAAAGCTTTTAACGCTCCAAAGCACCAAAAGTAACTTGCATTGTGGTTGCTAAAAGGAAGCAAAATAGTGAAGTGAAATTTTCTGAGAAGCTAAGGTGCTCAAAACCTTACCACTTTTAAATACAAACAGTAGATTATAATTATATACTATAAAAATAGTATATGCACTTTTATACATTTAATGTTGAAGGTAAAAATATAATGCAAAAAAAACTTACCAACATTTGCAGCTCTAACTCCCTCTCCATTACATGTTGTACTTCTTCTTTGTAAAGGGGCCTCAGAGCTCCTTAGTCTCTTCCTCAGCAACTTTAGTTTTATTGCCAAATTATTCCCCTGTTATGTCTTGATTCAGAGATCAGTGATGTGGTTCATGTTGTGGTTTCTTTACTTGTTTAATGACTTTTCGTCTCTTCCTCTGTTTGCTTCCTTCAGATTCAAGAACGACCACAAAAATTAGTAGTCAATTCTTTAGTCACCATACAAAATTACTAAATAGTAATCTTGTTAAATAAATGTTACATAATAATTAGGCTAAAATTGTAGATCAAATAATAGAAAATATATATATATGTATTATTTATTACAGTGTTTATTTTGGTGATAAACAATAATTTACCTGCATAACATAAAATACCTGCTCCCAGGCTGACTGGCCGCAGGGCCAAACATCTATTGGTCTTTTGATATTTTACTTGCAGTAAAACAGAAATAAAATGTTGAGCACCAGTGAAGTAAACTATACATCCAGTATGATCAAATACAATCAACTCTATTATACTGTAAAAGAAAGAATCTAGTTTTCATTTTATGGCCTGTCTTCTATGGAAATAAGTTGGCACAGTACAATAAACTGTAGCTTTATTACACTTGCTACTAATAATGCACTTTAATAATGCAAAAAACTTTTCTAAAGTTCTGGTCTGTTCTTATAGCCTCACTGTGTACTGCTGGCATCAAAAGAGAACTCTGCTCCTGTAAAGCTGGGTGGATTTGGAGTGGCCATTCAGCTGGGCGAGTCTGGCTTGGTGGCTGGAGGTTTGTATAGATACGTCTGGATATTTGTTTTGTAGAAAATATATATTTTTTAAATCATTGTGTAATTTACATCAGTATTGTAATTGTTAAATACAGCTGAAGATTTTTTTTTCTGTCTGTGGATAGGACGAGTAGGAACACCCCATTTTATGGCTCCTGAGGTTGTAAAGCGGGAGCCCTATGGCAAGCCTGTTGATGTGTGGGGCTGTGGTGTCATTTTGTTTATCCTTTTAAGTGGCTGCCTTCCATTCTATGGCACTAAGGAACGCCTGTTCGAAGGCATTATTAAAGGCAAATACAAGGTATTCTTTATTTCTGCCAGCATGCTTTCTTAACTCGCGCAAGTTAGACCTTTTTAGATTTTTTAAAAGGATTGACTTTTAATAAAAAAACAGTTCTATTTAACCAACAACTGTTTTTCAGTCATTTGAGTTGTTTACTACCAAAGTACGTCACTAAATCCTTTTATCTGAAATAAGTTAAATTATATATCAACTTTATATACCCTGTGCTTTTCTGTCTTTTCTGTTCTATTAATTTACGTATCTATTGTGTAGAGTTTCTTTGAAAAACCTGTTGCTAGAAGGAGATAAGCTTTAAAATTAGTGTACATTCTGTTATTACCAGCATACTGGAAAGCTGCTATGGCTAAAGCTCTGTTAAGATTACACAGAATAGGGATTACATTAATTACATTACTGATTTAACATTGGGTCATAACATCACAGACCAACTGTGGTTGCTAGATTTTCTGTTGTCATTTGCATGTAACTGTTACCTCTGGCGTCTGCTGTCACTTGTGTTGACATTGAGAAGAGGAATGTCAATAGATAAGTTACGGGTTTTTCGAAATCCCTCCAAGGAGCGTATTTGGCCTGCAGGCTGAACTTTGTGAAAGACAAAAGATTTTCTAGCGCTGTCCTCTACCTGCAACCGATCTATTGAAAGTTCCCTTTTTGTTTCTAAATTAATCTTGAATATGGTTCATTGGATTTAAGGGCTGTGCAGTATTTTCTAGAAAAAAATATTATAAGCTAAACTAATGGAAATAATAAACACTGCCTTAATGAGGTTTGTCTTTGTGTTTTTTACATCAGATGAACCCTCGACAGTGGAGCCACATCTCAGAGAGTGCAAAAGACCTAGTGCGGCGTATGCTGATGTTGGATCCTGCTGAGAGGATTACTGTCTATGAAGCCCTTAACCATCCTTGGCTAAAAGTAAGTATTGAAAATTAGGGGAGTTAAGACTCTTAATCCACAAGACAAGACAAGGACCGGGGTAATCAGAACGAAATTAGACTATTAGATTAATAAAATCCTCAATCATTAAATACTGGGAAAATAATCTTTTGAAAAATTGGAATTATAAACCTGAAAAATACTAACCAGCACTTTATAACTTCTATTTTAATAAATTGTATGATGTTATTAACGACTTATAAACACAGTGCAAAATGCTTACCCTAACCTTTTTTTTTTCTTTTTTTTTCTACTTCCGTTATTAATTTGTGTGGTGGCAGCTGTAGCAGCTTCTGCTCAGACACCGGAAAAGGAAGAAAAAACAGTGCCATAACCAATGAACGAGGATAAAATGATCATTTAATATGTTGCAACATATATTTAAACGTCTGCAAAGCAACACTTTTTTTTAGGAAGAAAGCCGCGTGCGTGCGTGCGTGCGCGCGTGCGTGCGTGCGTGCGCGCGCGCGTGCGTGTGTGTGTGTCCCATCAGCCGCACAATTGTGGGCTAATAATTCTGGGTTCTATTATTTGTTAGAGTAAACAAAATTAATGAATATCTAATTTTTTTTCAGAATATTACAGAATTTACAGTGATTGTATATGGCTAGGCTGATGCCATACAATAAAATGCAATATACATGCCAAGCCTGTAAAAAGCTTGCCTATTTGTTTTAATTTTATTTTATTTTGTTTATTTTGGGGGGGGTGGGTTGTGTATATTTTTAATTAGATGTATAACAGTTGATTTTCTTACTGTTTGAAAGGAAAGAGATCGCTATGCTTACAAGATTCACCTGCCTGAGACTGTGGAGCAGCTGAGGAAGTTTAATGCAAGGAGAAAGCTAAAGGTTCAGCATTAAGTGATTATTATAATGTTAAAAATTACTTTTTATTTTTTAACCCATCCTGTAAGTGTGTAAGTGATTTAAAAATCAGGAAGATATAGACATATTCGTATTCAAACATACTCACATTTTATTTGTGATACACACTACAACATAAACATTTTGCTTTGCATATACTACCTTAGAAGGTTGGGGTCAGAGCGTGTAAATTCATTTTCAAAGTTTACCATGTGACTGTTATTAGTAAAACAGGAAATCACTGAAGACGTTGCGGAAAAACTAGTCATGCAAACAGAAGGCTGTTGATTTTAGGCCAGTAAGTATAAAGGTGCGTTTCAGAATAAAACAGCCCTGATGTGGTCTTTACTGCAAGGTGACAGTCAAACCGAAATCTTGGCGCACATGTTTTGATGTGCTGGCGTTTGCAAGTTTCTGTAAGGAAAAACAATATGACTCTAGGCCCTGCTAGGCTTCAGTAATTTAAGTTAACATACATTTATGAATTTTCTACATGTCAGAGTACAATTAAACATTTATTCTTCATTACTCTCCAGTGCAAACAGTCAGAATAATAATATTATTATTTTATGGTAGGGTGCCGTGCTGGCTGCTGTATCCAGTCATAAATTCAACTCCTTCTATGGTGATCCCCCAGAGGAACTTCATGATTTCACAGAGGACCCCACCTCCTCAGGTTGGCTTCTTATCACATCATATTTTTAAAACCCCTAAGAATGTTTTTGCATAATAATTTGCATAATCGTTATATACTTAATCTTTTATTGACTCCTTGTTATTTATTTTTTTCTTGGTTAAATTACAATAAAATATTTATAGTAGCCTTATTTGCAATTTTTTTCAGCTTTACATTTTAAACATCTGTGGTGGCAAAATTCAATTTTTTAATTTTCAGATAAGAAGCCACTGCCTCACACTCACAATCTGCCCACAAAACATGTTTTTTTAGCAACCCATAAAAAAGGCATATGTATAGGACACAAGTGACAACAAATAGTGTAATAGTTTTCACTTCCCTGTCTCAATGCTGAATTTGAGATCTTGCTGTTGTCAAGAATGAAGGCTATCAGAGGAAGTCTTGCTGCTGCTGAAGTGTTTCTGAGATAATACCTTGACTTAAATATAGTTATTTAACTTAAACCCGGGTCAAATGCTTACCTTTTTACCTTTATAGCCTCTACATTTTAAAATGAAATAAAAATTTAGTTTTTCTTGGTAAAATACTAATACAAATTGTAATTCAGAAGTCATTTGTTCTGTGTAGCTTTTCTTATCAATCAGCAGTATATAATCCTCTATTACAGTATCCAATATTTCTGCATTTAGATTTTGATGTGTAGTTATGCTTTTGATTGTTCTTACATTCTCCTTTTTCCAACACGTATGTTTGTGTGTGTGTGTGTCTGTGTTTGTGTCTGGTATGCCTTTCTCTCTCCTCTTATATTTCCAAACTCATTTGTTTTAATGCTGCCTTCCCTGTAGGATTGCTTGCTGCAGAAAGTAGGTATCCCGAGGATTTTTGTCATCACTGCCCCAGTTTTATTCGTGTGGCTCTTTTAGTGCAATGCAATTTTTAAGGTCAACACTTATTCCTGCTATGATGCTATCCGAGCAACCTCAGATAGTGAAACTGTGCGTTTAACTGTGTGTGATTTAATGGTAACCCTGTGATGACATTATTAATAAATGCATCTAAAAGATTAATTATACCTAATGTCTAAAAACTTAATTATACCTAACAACAGCCAGCATGTATAAACACCAATTAGTTTTTGACGTTTTTACCTTTTGCTTGTTTATTTTTCCCTCTTGTGTGTAAGTGAATTTTTTCCTGATGCTTCTAAGTTAAAGTTACTGTTGTCGTTTTTTGTGGTTTTTTTTAAATGCGTATGTGTTTTGTTTTTTTAGGAGCTGTTTCTCAGGTTCTGGATAGTCTGGAAGAGATTCATGCTCTGACTGATTGCAGTGAGAAAGATCTGGATTTTCTACATAGTGTTTTTCAGGACCAACATTTACACACACTTTTGGATGTAAGCACCTTCCGTATAAACATAATATTTCACTTTAATTCTCAGGATCATCCGAGTGCAATGTGCATAAAACCCACTTTTACTCAAAGTTCACAACCGGTGCGACAAATAACTCCTTCACACAGACTGCACTGTCAATCAAACTATTGCTGTATATTTGGGTTATATATCGTTATGTATTATATGTGCTATATAAATATTATTGTATGTAAATATTGTGACTTAGGATCAAGCTAAGTGTGAGGTAATTCTGAGTTCTAAAGTATACAACACTTATTCCAATTTACATTCATTTTATCCAGATTGACATGCATCTACATTTTTTAGCCAGCCGAGCAAAACATGGTTAAATGCCTTGATTGTGGTTTCCGTGGTAGCAGCTTGTCGGTGCTGAAAATTAATCTTGGAATCTTTAGTCATGCTGTCAAACAACTCCCTATTATTCCTTTCACTAAAATAAATACATTGCAATTACTGTAGCTGTAAAATAAGCCAAAGGACAGAAATCCTTTTAGTAGTCAGGGGATTTGTGGATCATTACCAATCCATGTCAAAACATGGTGGGATAATAAAGCAGCTTTATCAATCGAGCTCAGACACTAATGTCAGGTAAGGAGGTCTGGGGTGCAGTCGGCATTACAGTTCTTCTCAACGGTGTTTAGTGGTATTAAGATCAGGACTTAATGCCAAACACTTATACGGCATGTGATATTGGAGTTCAGGGTCTTTGTGCTTAGTGTCATCGTCATGCTGGAACAGTGTTGGAGTCTCTGAATGTTTAAAGAGGAACCACATATGGATTTAATGTGTAGGTGACCACAGTTGTTTAGGCAATATAGTGTATGTACGGGCATAAGTGTGATTAGCATTACATAAAAAACGTGCTTTTAATAATGCAATTATTGAAATAAGTAATTATAATGAATTAGGTTTTAATTCCTTTTATTCATGTTTTTATTACTTATTGATACTTAAAATTGATTTGTCTTTTGCAGCTGTATGACAAGATTAACACAAGGTCGTCGCCGCAAATTCGAAATCCACCCAGTGATGCTGTTCAGAGAGCCAAAGAGGTGTTGGAAACAATTTCCTGTTACCCAGAGAACATGGAGGCTAAAGAATTAAGGCGAATTCTTACACAGCCTCATTTTATGGTGGGTAAAAGAGAAAAAAAGTTGAGTTTAAAAGCAGACTGTGTGTTATTTACCTTATGATCACTTTCTTTAAGGATAAGTGTAACATTGTTTTGTTAATGATGTATATAATATGAGTATAACCATTCACTGATTAAATTGTACTTTTGGAACCATAACGCATTCTGACACGTCCATTTTATGAAAGTTCGACTTGTGACTTGTGGTGGGTAGGTGATGTGTGTCAAAAATGTTCTATTCTATTATGTTATGCTATATTTTATGTTATATTACAAGTACTCTCAGAACAATTACATTGCCAACATTGTCACATGACCGTATATACATAAGTGCACCTTGATAACATCTTGCTCCTTCCTCTTTCTGGATGTTGCTGTAGACATTTTAGCAGTGCACAGGGGTCAGTGTATTGTTCTGATTTTGAGGAAAATAATCTATAAAGAGGTCAGGCTTTAGTATCTTTTTTGTTTCTCTGTATGGGAGCACAAAATAATAGCAAAATGAAGCTCCTCCTTATTTTCCCTGTTTCATCTTACATTGAAGCAGAAGCGTTTCCGCACCAGAGAGGAGTCTGTTGTATTGGTGGTGTGGGGTGTTTCTGGACTTGGTCCAGCACAGCTTACTGTAAATAGACTGCAAGTCAGGAAGCTTAGAGCAGATGGTACACTCAGTTATTTGTGCCCACCCTTGTCTGCACCTCTATCCTGAATGAACTGGATAGCAAGTAGGCTAGGTTAAAGATTACAAGTAAAAGATTACAGTGTCCGTTCTCCTCTGACCAGACATACCAACAGGTTCTTCCATGCTGTAGCAAAGTCTCTATGGTCTTGTCTGGAGGGCCTTCTAAAAGACAAGGTCTTTATTGGAAAACTGGACTGAATAAAAGCAGTATGGCAATAGTGATCTCGGAGGACAGGTGTATTAGTGTAGATGCCATTCTACTTACAATGTAGCAAAAACATGTGAAAAGTTAAGGTGCTAGATAGGAAAAAAATCTGCTGCCTGATTTTTTTTATTGCCCAAGTATGAGGGTGCAATGGATGTGGGGGACTATTATAGGATAAACGGCAGTAAGTAATTAGCCAGATGTTAACCTTTTGCTTGTTTTTCTTGATGTTTAATCCAGTCAGCCACTGCCTTAGACATACTGCCAGTTTCCATTCAGGGTCAGTTAGTTCACAGAAATGAGTGGTCTCTTTTAAATGGTTCTCCACAGTATCTCTTTCAAAGTATCAAACTTTCACTGACAACCTAAAATAAATGTCTTTAGGGATAATCCTGATAAAATGCACATGAAACAGCACATATAAATTTGTATTCCCATAGGACCATTAATTGGTGTGGTTTAAATATAAATAAGGTGGCAAACAAGAAAATACATCTTTGGTTTGAGAAAAAAAAAAACTGATAAAAAATGTTACAATTGTGGGCGGCGCGGTGGCGCAGTGGTTAGCACCGTTGCCTCACAACAAGATGGTCCTGGGTTCGAATCCCGGGCTCGGGGTCTTTCTGTGCGGAGTTTGCATGTTC
>JAOTQW010000009.1:63542-77185 GCA_026260075.1 Sisor rabdophorus
TGTGTGTGTGTGTGTGTGTGTGTGTTTGGCCCTGCGATGGACTGGCAACCTGTCCAGGGTGTACCCCCTTCCCCTCGCCCTATGTTTGCTGGGATAGGCTCCAGCAGACCCCGGGTTTGTGAATAAGCGGGTATAGAAGATAAAAGAATAAATGAATGAATGAATGAATGAATAAAGAAAAAAATATTCAGGTCTTTGCAATTTTATTTGCCAGTGAACGACCGCACATCCTGCGATATGACTATTGCAGAAGCTCGCAATGCGAGGTCATAGAGGAAACGATATATTGTGCAGCCTTAGCTTAGACTTTCGAACCTCCAACCATAGATCAACTAACCCCTGATCTTCTGACACAAAAAAAAAAATCTTAGTTAACCCTCATAAGTTTATTACATGTCCGGATATCATCCACACACCGGTTTGCAGGTTTTATTTGTGCACATGCATCTCAAACTAGGCCAGCGTGTCTGGTTGTTAAAGTTCATCCCCCAGTTTGATGCATTATCCTCGCATTTTGGAGCAAAACCCGTCAACAAGCCGAGTCTGGCAGCGTAGGGCCCCGAGGCCTGACGAATACCACAAAGCATCTGTAATACAGAGGGCAGCTTCCTGCCTGCGATTTCTTGGTCTTCTCTCTGGGGGAAACAGCCAGCCAGTGAAGTAGGACAGGTCTGGCGGGCGGCAGTGGCTGAGTAAAATGAAGACGTCTGGTAGAGGCGGGCTGTGATCAGACGAACGCTCCTGCAGTGCATTCATCTATCTGTTGCAGAAGAAAAAAAAAAAAGGCACAGCGAGTCCCAACAGAGAGATGCGACTGTGCCGTCATCCGTCACCATTGCCTTTGTTTGAAATCCGGGGCGCTCGGCCCACTCTTAAGGATCAGCTCCCGCCGCCCCAACAGCCGCTGGTTTTCTCTTAAGATGATCCATTAACGCTAGAGAAAACGAGTACAGTGGTAGCTTGTTTGTCTTGTTCACCGGCGGTGATTAAACACGTAGACAGGCTGTCTGTTGCGTGCATTTTTGTTTAGGGAGGATTGAATGATTTTAAGAAAGTCTATTGTACACTTTATTTTTTTTTTTCTTTCGTTTTTTTTTTTACACGTTAAACAAAACAAAAAAGACTTGCACACACTATTCTCCTATCTTAAAAAAAACCCTCCTACCTCCAATTTAGAGCTTTTGGTGAAGAAGTGAGACCTGTAATTAAATTGAAATGCGACTCTCCCCGGAAAGCCTTTATGGGGTGGGGGGGTGGGGGTATTATAAGAGTTGGGTATAACAGACACCTATGCACATCCCTGTAACTCTGAAATGCTGGTTAATCCTCTAAGTGGACAACATTTTTTCATGGCCTGTCATGTGATGTGTTTGTAAATTTTGTCTTTGAATTTTATTTGTTGTGTGTGTGGGGGGGACTTTTTCTGGATCTGCCATTTCGGAAATGTGTTGTCTTCAAAGTATTATTGTTTTATGTTTATCCCAGGAAGATGGGGGTGGAGGAGATTTTATTGTCTACCTGTTTTTGTGGTACATAAATTCTTCAGAAAGGAAGAACTGTTGTGTGCATAGACATAAATGAACTCAGTGTGACAGACTTTTCATTCTAATTCCCCGTGTGTAAATTTCTCTGAAAATAAGTTACGCCTGAATATGGCTTTTGTAAATAGATTTCCTTCCATGTGTTGGGGAAAAGTAAACTGCCTTTGATTCATGCACATTTTGCTATTTTCTGTTTCTTCTTATATTTATTTAAAATCAAAATGATTTTTTTTAAGAAATGAAAGTTTGTTACCAGTATCAGACAGCCTGCTTTGAATCGCATTATGTCATTTTATTATCTTTAGTGTATTTCAGCAGATGGCAACACATTTTTATATCGTTTTTCTTTAAAGAGTAAAATAAAATGTTAAAAGAAGATACCATTTTTCTCCCAACAATTATGATGAGATTGCACACTAAAGTCAGGTAAAGAGGTCTGGGATGCAGTCACCATTCAAGTTCATCCCAAAAGTGGTCAGTGATGTTAAGATCAGGACTTCACCGAACACTCATGGTGGAGTTTAGGGGCTTTGTGCTCAGTGTCATTGTCATGCTGGAACAGCTTTTGAGTCTCTTAGTTCCAGTGAAGAAATAATGTAATGATACAACATACAACAACATTGGAGACAACTGTGTGCTGCCATATTTGTAGCAGCAGTTTGGTGAGGAACCACATATGAATTCGGTGCTTGGGTCACCATAAAAGTTTGGTAATATAGTGTATTTATTTATACATTTTTTGTGTTTAGGAAGTTTGAAAATGCAATACTATTCTTTCCCTTTATTAACCATGTCTATATATGGGTTGGTGAAACTTATTCTATACATAAATATTTAAATTGACTTGATGCCATTTTTAGTTCATTTTAAAGTTGATTGTTATTGCAGATATATTTCTGAAATATACTAAAATATACAATAAATTATAAACGATAAAGTAACCCCCTTTTCCAAACGCCAAACTTGAAGATAAACAGTTAAGTGTCTTGAGTGCTTAAGTGCTTGAATAAGCAAATGTGTGCATAAAATGTTATCATTATAGAGGGCATGAACTTGTGCTAATATAAAACTCAGAATTGCAACATCAAACCCTGCGCCTCAACTCATCAAATCTGTTCCCATGGCCAAGCCAATTTGAGGCTTAATGGTACAGCACATGTCACAAGGGTGATTAAAAACTTTCAATTATATATGATATGCTGGATGTTTTCTGGAGTATTTCCCCACCCCTGGTTACGGTTCTGGTGTTAATAATTGAGTGTTAACAATTATTTTAGCTGTCTGCTGGCGATAATTAAGTGAAAATATATAGTAAAAGTGCAGAATTTGAGGGTCTCTGTAACATTTTCGTTAAGGGATCCATTAAATAAATGGATTATTCCTTCATCTCAATGCAAGTAAACAAATTAACTCAGTAATTTCAGACTGACAGAAACAAATTTCTGTATTTACATTTTGTGACGTTCCGACATGGGTGATTTCTCCTGTTGCTTTAAATGAGAACCCAGCACGAATTTACCATTAAGGTTGAATCTTGTTGGATCTGAGAGTCATACACCGTTATATAAACGTTGCTTAAAGTTCAAGAAGGATAAAAAGTGATCCCAGTTAATGTTTAATGACCATAACATATTTTGATTTGTTGTGTCTTTTGCCCTCATAAAATGAATAATGGCTTACTATTTTATGTCACAACACCTTTCTATCACCTTTTGGATCTCAGTTTTACTAAGAGGAGTCGTCCAGTTTCTTGCACCATTGTTATTTTTTTATTTATTTATTTTTACCAGGAATGTTTGCTATGATTTAAATCTGAGTGTTATTTAGTGCCCTCTTCACACAGTGCTGCTGCATTTTTAGACCAGAGGTGTCCAAACTCTGTCCTGGAGGGCTGAGGTCCTGCAGAGTAACTCCAACCCTAACCAAACTCCTACCCCTGAACCAACTAATCAAACAATCACTTGCAACTCTGGCAGACCCTCCAATACCAGGTCTGGTGAGCCTTGTTTTAGACTCTATTAATCATTGGTGCGTTCCTGTTCATCTTATATCATTACAAACCGATGTTTTCATAACCTGATAAAAAAAAATTGTCATTGAGCCAGGATCTTTACTACCATATTGTATAATCAGATATATGTGAGTCACTCTGGATAAAGGTGCTGCTTACACTTGTAAAATAAAAAAAGTCCAAAACTCTCAGCACCTCCTATAGGAGATCTCAGATTACTACAATAATACGCTTCCTGGTCCACATGGCATTATTTAGATTACCAATGTTTTATGCAACCCTGCTCTGTTCCAGGTGTTCCAGTGTGATTATCCCCAGCATTGGTCTGGTTTCCAATTGACGTAATTCTTTGATGATTAATTGATGATACAGGTGTTGTGAAAAAAATAGCATTTTATTTTAAAAAGTGTAGACATGAGTACAACTTAATTTCACATTAACGGGAATCCTGCCATAGTTTCATTACAACTGAACACACCACCTCCTGTCTCAGGTTTATTACTAGTTTCCTTCCTAAATCACCCCAAGCATTGAACTTACAAGTGTTTTCTGCAGTCACTGCTCTGTATTGGAGTAAAATTCTAACAAAAGTGTCCCATGTTTAGTATTAATGACCTATTCTTTGAGATGATTATTCTTGTTGAATTGAATCCCTAACATAAAGCCACCACCTGCCCTGCATGGTCCTTTTTTCTTAGAGAGGCAAGGTAAAATATGCAACCTTGGATTTGTTTCTTTTTAGGAGCTAAAGCTGCATTGGGTTGCTATGGGAATTAGATGCCAATGCCCCGATAGTGTCAAATCACTTTTCCCTGTGTTTGAGGCACAATCAGGACAGATAACTCTAGGTCCTGGTGTCATTAGTGTCTGAGTCTCTTCGGCATTGGGAAACTTGACTATTTATAAGCAAGCGGCGTGACCACTAAAAGTGTTTTCCTGAGTACAACAAAGCAGGTAAACAGCTGGCCTAACCTTATCCTCTGCATCCTGTGGATATACTGAATGTCCAGTGCTGGCACTGGGCACTGAAGGTTTGACGTTTTCTGAGAGCAATGGTTATTGGTTTTTGTAATGCAATGGTTATTGGCATCTTTAGGAACATACCCAGACTAAGGGCCCTGACCATAGCTGGACCAATGTTTGGGCACCAAGGCAGGGTAGATGGTGCCTGAAGGTCTCCTATTACAAAGATATTACAATGGCAGAAGGAACATTGTTTCATGTGACAGCTTTTCACTGATCATGATAAAGTAAACTTAGAAGTGGACTCTTCATTTATTATGTAAGGAAAATTGTATATGTTTATAATAATATATCTACAGTCAGAAGATGTTAGAAACAAAAAAGTAATTATCATGTGGGTTTCCCGTATCCTGATACTTCTACTAGGGTTTAAAATTATTTGTCCTCCTCTACTTCACCTGCAACTAACCCGGACAATTTAGCAACTGCTCAGGAGTGCCCTAGCAACAGCCAAGCAACACTATGACAACCAATCACCCAGTACACCATGGCTAGCAACCAACTGGCAATAGCTGCTACATAGCCTTCTGGTGAAAGGGTAGATGCTGCATTATTCGCAGATGGTACATCCATTAGAGTTTAATGATTATTGTATCACAACTTTTGATTAATTTTATACGAGTGTAACAGTAAAGTTGAAAGTATGAAAGTATTATTTGCAACTTATGATGCCTAACAAAAACAGTGAAGTAATATTAACCCAACTATATATTGTTGGTGGTGTTGGGGAAGTGTTTTGCCTGCTCAACATTACACAGTTATAACATTACACAAATATAGTTTCAGAGGTCATTTGCAGGGGTACCCTCTGGACAGGTCGCCGGGGCTCCATCACAGGGCCACACATGCACGAATAACCACATGCATATGTTAACCGAATATACATTCGTAAAAAACAACTAGATAAAGATACTGAAATTTGCTACAAATATATGACACACTCTGTACCAGAAACCATGTGCTTTCTAGTGCTGCGTCACTGAAGAAATGAACGGTGCACCTCACAAAATGGGTGCCATCATGAGAAAACACATTTGTTGGATTATTAGCTGTATCTCAGGACTTAGTAACCGATAATGATGTCAGAAGTTGTGCTCAAGTACAGTAAAGTTAAAAGTATCTGACTTTAAAACTGACTTATTATACCAATTCTGTTTGGAAAAATTAAATCATTCATTCATCTTCTATAACCGCTTATTTCCTAAATCAGGGTCATGGGGGTCTGCTGGAGCCTATCCCAGCTTACATAGGGCAATTTCATCTCAGCTTACATAGAGCATATTCACTCCTATGGGCTATTTAGAGTTAGCCTAAGGTACATGTTTTTTGAAAACCCACGTAAGCATAGGAAGGACATGCGAACTCAGCACAGAAAGACCCCGTACCCAGGAATCGAGCCCTGCACCGTGATAACCACTACGCCACCTCACCGCCTGTTTGGAGGAATAAAACGGCCAGCAAATTCTTTAAAGTGGTTTGTGTTCTCTCTGTAATTCTTACAATACAGGTGTATTGTATTAAGCTACATACAGCAAGAAGCTTTCTGATTACAGAGTAACTCCTAATAGCCTTCCTGTTTTATGATGTGCAGCAGTAAAAGACTGTATGAGTCCAGTCTTTTATCTGCAGCTCATGTAGATATTATCATCTAGGGTGTTATTTAATCTTGTTTATATCTAAGATATGAAATATAATGCCCGCTTCATAATTTAAAAAATACTGGTTCAGGCTTTTTTTGCCTTCAGGTTGGAATGTAATATATTTGTATTGCTATATGGTCTGGAGATACACTATAATGCCAAAAGTATTCGCTTACCCATCTAAATAATGGGAATCTGGTGTTCTAATCACTTCCATGGCCACAGGAGTATAAAATCAAGCCCCTAGGCATGCAGACTGTTTTTTATATAACATTTCTAAAAGAATGTGTCGTGGGAATAGGTTATGAATTCCATCATGAAACTGTGATAGGAAAAATCTGTGCAAAAAAATCTAGTTGTGAAGTCTCTCTTCTAAATATTCCACAGTCAACTGTCAGCTGTATTGTAAGAATATGGAAGTGTTTGTAAACAACAGCAACTTAGCCACAAAGTGGTAGGCCACGTAAACTGACGGAAGAGGGTCCAAAAAGGTGCATAGTCCGAAAAGATGGCAGACTTTTTGTATCGCTACAGACATCCAAACTTCATGTGGCCTTTAGATTAGCTCAAGAACATTGTGCAGAGAGCTTCATGGAATGGCCAAGCAGATGCGTCCAAGCCATACATTACCAAGTGCTTCGCAAAGCATCAGATGCAAGGGTGTAAAGCACGCCGCCACTGTACTCTAGGGCAGAGGTGTTCTCTGGAGTGATGAATCGCTCTTCTTTATTTGTCAATCTGACTCTGGGTTGGGCAGTTGTCAGGAGAACGCTACTCATCTGACTGCATTATGCCTAGTGTAACGTCTGGTGGATGTGGTTATGATGTGGGGTTGTTTTTCAGGAGCTGGGATTGGCCCCTGCTTCCGCATGCCAAAACATTTTGGACAATTCCATGTTCCTTGTGGGAACAGTTCGGGGCTGGCCACTTTCTCTTCCAACAAGACTGTGCATCAATGCACAAAGCAAGGTCCATAAAGACATGGATAACAGAGTCTCATGTGGATGAACTTGACTAGTCTGCACAGGGTCCTGACCTTAACCCAATACAACACCTTTGGGATGAATTATAACGGAGGCCGAGAGGCCTTCTCGTCCAACTTCAGTGTATGACCTCAAAAATGCACTTTCGGAAGACTTTTGGAGTCAAAAATCCCCATAACTCACTCCCAAACCTTGTGGACATCCTTCCCAGAAAAGTTAATGCTGTAATAAATGGATAGGGTGGGCGGACGTCATATTGCACTCTATAGATTCGGAGCAGGATGTCACCTGAGTTCATATGTGAGTCAAGGCAGGTAAGCGAATACTTTTAGCTATATCATTTAGTGATCTAACATTAGTCCTTTATGCAGCAACTAGTGCACACAGTTGTCTAGAAGTCTTTTGTATGTTGCACCATTATTTTTTCACTGGAACTAAGAGACTCCAACACTGTTTCAGCATGACAGTGACCCTAAGCACAAAGCGCTGAAGTTATTATTACATTGTTTGTTATGATTGGATAGCACTCAAAAAATATTTTGCACAAAGGTCTGATCTTAACACCACATTTAGGATAAAATGGGCACCAACTACATTCCTCCTTACCTGACTTACCTGACTACAATAGTATCAGTATCTTACTAATACTATTGTAGTTGAGTAGTAAATCTCACATTCAGGCTACAAATTGTGGTGGACATGTTAATAGTAAAGTGGATATTAATCTAAAAGGTAAATCTTTAATTAGTTGTTTAAAAATGTTTAAAAAATGCTGAATCTGATGGTCAGACGAGCACAAATCTTTGGCAATATTGTGTATATGCAAATTTAGAACATCATTTTAAGCATAGCATAACATAGCAACATAGCAACTTGCTCTCTCCACAGTCCGGTCTACATCAGTATATATAATACTGTAGATTTGACGGCTTTATCAGAAACCAAAAATGTGTGTAACCTGTACCGAACCCAGAAACTACACCGATTTATAAATTCTTTAAATGCTTAACTCTATGTTTTTAGACAGCACATGGTTTAATCACAAACACTCCAATGTTACCAAGATAGGAATGTAATTCCCTTTGACCCTGGTTCCTCTCAAGGTTTCTTACTGATATTTTTTTAAGATTTCCCCTTTTGTTGTTTCATCACGCTTGCTAGTTAAGGATAAATATATATTTAAAAAGATTTTCAAAAAATATATATTTCTGTAATGCAAAACAATGCATGCACTGTATACTCATACATATATATAAGCATGATGTAGTGATCAGGCATTTAGTGTAATAATAGAAACCTTTATTTTTTTATGAATAAGTGAGAATTCTGCACAAATTCCATGCTAAACCTCTTGGTTATTTTAGAGCTTAGTGTTTGGTCTGCCCATCACATTGTACCGAAAGAATAAGCAAATACTTCAAATACAAATCCTACTAATTCCACCAACTCCCACTAACACCTAATGCCACTTCATGCTTGGACCCTGAACAACAACAACAAAAGCAGCAAAATAATCACAGATTCAGCAGAATTTGAGATTTATTGGACAGACTAAATGAATTTATGCATTTTTTTGTCATCTTATGATTTTCTGTTCATGTGTCAAAGTTAAATTCGCATAAATATCAACCTCAACTGTTTATCCCACCCTCCTTGTCCAAATTTGTGAATCCTTGGATGTGCACAGACTATATGACCAGAGAAAAACGTTATTATGATATCATATGTCATTCGAACTTTATAATCCAGTTAGTATCCGTACTAAATTACCAAACATAGCATCTGATTACACACTGCTGCTGTAGTTCGAAAAATACAGTACATAAAACACACACCACACCAAAATCTGATCACACCATATTTCTACATATCTTAAAGAAACACTGAAACCATGACATCATCTTTTAGACCTTTTTACTCCTGTAGATTTCATATTACTGTCTGTGTGAACAGGTGGCACAGAGGTACATTTGTTGACAGGCATATAATGTTTGGCCCACACATTTTAATTCGACAAACAGAAAATAGAAACATATGGAAACTTTCAAGCAGCAGTTGTTTCTAGTACCTTTAACGTTTTAATATCTTGCTTTATGTCTGATCTACCTTTTATTTGAATTAATTCATTCATTTTCTATACCGCTTATTCCCTAAATACGGGTTATGGGGTCAAGGAGCCTATCCCAGCGCACATAGGACAGGTCGCCAGTCCATCGCGGGGCCATATATAGACGAACCGCCACACTTTCTTCTTTAGACACTTTAGAGTCACCAATAAACACAATGTACGTGTTTTTGGACTGTGGAAGAAAGCTGGAGTAAACGTGGAAACCCACGCAACCGCGGGGAGAACATGCAAACTCTGCACAGAAAGACCCCGTACCTGGGATATCCAACTTTTTTAGCGGTTGGGCGATCGTGCTAACAACTACACCACCGCGCCGCTTTTTAATCCTGTGTGCGCCATTTCCGAACAGCGTCAGCGCACTTTCATTGTGCTTTATTTCATTACTTCGCATTATTATTGTGTCGCACTGTTCTATCTTTGCTTACGGAATTATATGTTGCATTATATGTGAATTTCAGACAAATATAATTATATTATACTTAAAAGTATATTATGTGTATGCGTAATTTATACCTGGTTTCCACGATAGTACGCAGTGGGTAAGGTGGGAGACGCAGCGGGTTTTTTCGAACCTGGGAACCAATAGCAGCGCCGTGGTCAAGGGTGAACTGGGCGTTTACTGAACATAAAGTCGCGATCATCTGGTGTCTATCATGTGCGTGTTACACAAGTTACACAAGAGCTGAAGGTGGGTTTTCAACCGAAGTGAAACTGTGGAGTTTCCTTAAGTTGAAGATCAAAGAGTTTATTTGCACTTTTTTAATGGAGCGAGTGGGGAAAGATGCGAGGACCAATCCGGCTGCCTCAGCAAATATATTCTCTAAGATCTTTTTTTGGTAAGTATGTTTATTGTCCAGCTCTTAAAACCAGGGATCTGTATACCAATTAACTTGGAAACTGATTCATTTCCTTCTCCTTCAGATCTGGAGATTGGAGTTCCTACGAACGCTATGTTTCATAGTAGTTTTTTCCCTTTTTTAAAGATATAACGTTATCCGGTTCGTAGAGGATGGAAGTAAGCGGTAGTAACGTTACTTCTGGTTTAGACAGATGGGGAGGGTGACGTTTTGCAGGGCGTCTGTCGGCTAATGATCATATAAAGCTTGCGGGTTAAACCTGTTTTTTTTTTGTTTTTGTTTTTTTTTGCATTTTAATCCGTAATAATGCGTGTAAATGGCCGGTGTGTAAGGAAACAGTTTGATCATTCGTTTTTTCGAGTTGTGTGTAAGTTGTTAATTTCTTACAGTTTGTGATTTAAACACCGCAAAGCTAAGCTCCTGAATCGGAAGTGCGTTGCGGTGCGATTCCGTGAATAAAGCTTCTCCTTTTCTCTGGCTTTCCCGTAACTTTACTGACCTGTTCCGTGTCTGATTCAGTGGGTTTCCAGGGTTGGGCCTTGGGTCTGTTAGCTATTGTCCACATTTGTTGTGTTTGGCCAGAAATGAACAACCAACACTGCCGTTTCCTTTTGGTCCTGGGTTCAAAGGCTTCCAGGGTGTAATGGGAGATTTAAAAGAGAGGCAAAGTCTAAGTCCATTTCAAGTCAAGTAAAAAAAGTGAGGGATGTTTTATTGTCATTAAGAGTTGATGAAAAACACAATGAACCAAAACAACCCTGAAATATAAAACAAAGAGCTACACGAGACAGCACTGAGTAAAGGACTTCTGCAGGGCATGGAATAGTGCAGGACAGGGGACAGTGCAGGATATTGATTAGTGCAGGACGGAATAGTGCAGGACAGGGGACAATTTAGGAGAGGGGATAGTGCAGGACAGGGAATGGTGAAGGATGGGACAGTGCAGGACAGGGGACAGCGCAGGGCAGGCAATAGTGCAGGACAGGGGACAGTGCCAGACAGGGGACAGTGCCAGACAGGGGACAGTGCAGGACATGAAATAGTGCCAGAAAGGGGCCAGTGCAGGACAGAGAAGAGTGCAGGATAAAGGACAGTGCCAGACAGGAAACAGGGCCGGGCATGGAATAATGCTAGACAGGGGCAAGAGCAAGACAGTTAATACTGCAGGAGAGGAGACAGTGCCAGGCAGGGACAGTGCAGTACCGGGAATAGTGCAGGACAGGAGACAGTGCAGGACAAGGAATAGTAAAGGACAGGATAAAGTGCAGGGTGAGTACAAAAGCAAAGACAGTAGAAGACACTACAGTATTATTCACAGAACATCTGACTCAGTATACAGTTGTAGTTAACTTTGTTACTGCTTTTATTTTATGTTGAGTGTTTTAACTTTCTAAATTGTACATATTGTCTACAGTAAGTCAAAAAATTCAGTGGACTAGACTGTTTGGAGCATAATGCTGTTTCCTCTCATTTCAGTTGGTTAAATCCTCTGTTTCGTATTGGATACAGACGTAGACTGGAGGAAGAAGACATGTATAAAATACTCCCTTTGGATGGCTCCCAGAGACTGGGGGAGGAGCTTCAGTGGTATGTAAAACCCCACACCTGCCTAGGTACCAAGCAACGAACGTGTCAGCCAGGCTTTAACCATTGGTTTGTGTGTGTGTGTTCATTTATGTCTCCTTTTTGTGTTCAAGTCTCACTACAAATCCCAGTCGAAAGAATCCCAGTCACATAGAAACTCAAAACTCATATACACACTACTTACTTCCACACGTGATTCATCCTCGTCCTGTCAGTTTAGTCAGCTATGTAAAGTGATATAGTCTAGTCCATCCTAACAATCTTTTTCTGTTGTGTG
This sequence comes from Sisor rabdophorus, assembly GCA_026260075.1. Classification (NCBI taxonomy): domain Eukaryota; kingdom Metazoa; phylum Chordata; class Actinopteri; order Siluriformes; family Sisoridae; genus Sisor; species Sisor rabdophorus. The sequence goes on from JAOTQW010000009.1 coordinate 75,587, forward strand.
TTTGGAAGTACAGTAAATAGGACAGTGTGAGTAGTGATTATTTGTAGACATTTAATAGAGTTTATATCATGATATTTACATTTAAAGACATAGTCTGACTCCTGTTAATTTACCCTACTAAGTGTTTGTCTGACTAATCTAGTCTGGATTTTGTGGCCCTGTAATAGACTGGTGACCTTTTCAAGTACCTCCTCTGCCTTTTGCCCTTTCAGAGAGCAGAGATCTACAGCAGACCCCCGTGACTCTGAATTAGGGAATAACTGGGTATAGAGGATAAATGAATAAACGAATGATTAAATAAATGAATAAATGAATAACTGTTATACTATTACCCCCCACACACACCACTTACACCAACACCACACCCCCACCACCACAGTCACATATCAGATTACAATCTGTGCATACATTTTACTGCAAACAATATTTTTTTTGTTTTGTTACAGTATGTTTTTTATACAGTATATTTTCTATCTCTCAGAATGGCATTTCGATGTATGTGGATTAGTTACAGTGCAATGATGTATTTTTTGGGTCTGCTGGAGCCTATCCCAGCTCACATAGGGTACACCCTGGACAGGTCGCCAGTCTATCACAGAGCCACACACATAACCAAACCCACTCACATTCACTCCTATAGGCACCAATCAACATAATGCACATTTTTTTGGACAGTGGGAGGAAAATCCGAGTACCAGGGGGAAACCCACGCAACCCAGGACCTTCTTGTTGTGAGGCAACCGTGCTAACCAATAAGTCACCGCGCCATCTGTAGAAGAACATGCAAAAGTTAAAATAATAATGTATAACAAGTCAAAAATTATTCTGCAAGTGCAAATTCATTAATACCATTCAGAAAAACACAAGGCTAAAGACTGTTGCTTGTTACGAACAATTTATATAAGGGGCAGAGTTTTACTATGTAACATTGCACACGGTACCCGTGACAGTGATGCTAAGTGCTCAATAAAGTTTTAGTCATTGCTTTTGTCATACGAAGTTGATGACTGTAGCAGTGGTGGATATTCTACAAACTATCAGTCTGTCAGTGCAACACTATGATTGGTAATTTACAGACCCAGTGTTCTTTAGGACAAATGTCTATTATTTTGCAAAAAAAGGCATGTAATGGTATTTTGCAGTACCAAATTTTAACTGGAGAGAGCAAAGTTCCCTGTAACCAGTAGTTTAAAGTGCAGGTCATCTGAGCTTTTAATTTTAAATCGTACATGCGGTTTCATTACAAAGTAATTTAGTATCAAAATGATTAATTTTTAAAGACCAGGATTTAAAATTTTTTTGTAAGTGGAGTTAAATTGTCCACTACTTCTTTTCTTAATTTTTTGAAAATTTTAGTTGTTCCACAAAACATCAGTTGTCTTCAACAATTGGTTTTTATAAAAATATTTTCAAAGTATTTCTTACTTTCCAGACTAGTTTAGTCATTCTACCGATTTTCCCCTTATTACTGGCAAAAAATTAATTCTCATGTATGATGTATTTTGTGTGAAAAGCTTTTTATTTGCATACAATTTATATTTAGCATATTTCATCTTCTTTACCCGCTTATTCCCGAATCCGGGGTCACGGGGGTCTGCT
>JAOTQW010000009.1:160359-175381 GCA_026260075.1 Sisor rabdophorus
AATTAGGGATTAGTTAGACTGGGAACTAGTACTTTAGGCCTTTACTTTTTAAATAATAATAAATAACGAAGAACATTACTTTTAGTTATTTGTAGTGCATCAAACTGAGAATAGAGAACTCACAGGGCTCATATGGTGAAATAGATAAACTCATCCGGGGGTGTTGTCTGGACCCTCGATAAGCAATTCTGTCAAACACTAGAGTAAAGACTAGTTTCTCTTTGTGACTATAATTGAAATAATCTTTGATTAAATAATCCATAGAAACTTGAAAGTGATAATGTGCAAACATGAATTATATTGTTCAACATATTACAATCAAAATATTTTCAAATTTCAAATAGTTTTTAATGCTTGTATGAAATAAAAAAATGAGTGTGGATTAGAATTATTTTCTATTTACTGGCAAGAACATACATTTCCAAATTCATCCACTAATCTTTGAGAATGTCTCTTTAATAGGGCATAAGACTGAAAAGTGGGGAGATATTATTTAGTGGCTAAGTCTGTAGGAAGTTGGCCTTTACCGCATCTGCGGTTCATAGAGCTTTTTCTGAGCTGCTTATCAATGTGTAACGCACCAATTGAGTTTAATCTTGACTTGTCAGACAGCCTGTTTGGAGGTTTAGAGTTGCCTTTTAAGCTTGCATGTTTAATATTTTAACCAGTGGTGACAGGTGCTAAAAAAATAAGGAGGTGCAAACAAACTTCAAACTTTAACACTTAATAGCCTATAGTAACACGGGCTAGAATATTGAAAATGTGAATGTTAAAGTCAACTGTTAAAGCATGAATCTGTATATTTTATATCAACGTGAGTTTATTGTCAGCAATCAAGATAATCATTCAAATGATTCAGCTAATTATATTAGATTTAGAGATAATGTATATCAGGTTCAGAAATTAAGGCAGTAATACCAATGTCCACTTGATCAAAGAGCCAAAGGAAAAACAAAAAAAACATGACTTACATCTCTATAGTTCAGTAACCTGAGGCCAAAAATATGAAATAATGATTGATTCAATAACAAAAAATGGGAGCAGGACAGAAACTTAAAATGAGCCAATAAAAGCTTACATTTAAGTCACATGCTTTAGAAAAGTTTATGCATACTTTGCATAAAGTTTATCCATTGCCCTGGGCAAATGAACCATATAGTTTTGCATTAGATGTTATTTTTTATCGTTAAAAATACATGATAATAACTAAGACAAATAGTATAAATAAATGGTTTTATTTTATTATTAATTTGCAACATTGATATTGATGATATTGATAACATGCCCAGTCTTCTTCTACAGTGTATGGATAGGAAGTCACATATTTAATTTATGCTTGCTACATTATATTAAATGTAAAATATGTATGCATATTATTTAAGCAATAGTAGTAGTTTTTAATTTAATCCATTAAAAAAAGAAAGAAAAAAATACGACATAAAATGGTAAAGTTGTTTCAACGTATTGTAAATATATTTATTTTATTTTATGATCTTGTACATCATTTAAGTTTTTTTAGATAGTGCATTGTTGCACAATGCAAGTTTGTTAAATGTATAAACATATACAACATTTCTATATTTCTATTCAATATATCCACTTAGATGTGGAACAATATTAAAAACAGTGTTAATAGTTATGTGTTGGCTTTATATTATTTTATTAAATGCTTCAAAAATTCTTTTATTTACTAAAGACAAACTAGAAATATAATTTTGGAACATTTTTTATATTCAATATAGCGCAGTTGGGTACAGAACCCTTAAATTTTATATATAAATATATATATATATTTATACTCTCTAGACTAGTATTCACTTATGGTCTCAGTTTTTATGTCTACGCTGGTGTTCATTTCTACTACTTGATTTCGTTCTACCTCTGTTATTTCTTCTTCTGTCTCCCAGTCTAGCTCAGCTGTGGCATCCTGATATTGCTGGTACTCAGATACTAGATCATTCAGGTTGCTCTCAGCCTCAGTGAATTCCATCTCATCCATTCCCTCTCCTGTGTACCAGTGGAGAAATGCCTTCCGACGAAACATCATGGCAAATTGTTCCCCAATTCTTCGGAAAATCTCTTGAATTGCTGTGTTGTTTCCGATAAATGTAGATGCCATTTTAAGACCACGTGGGGGGATGTCACAAACAGCCACTTTAACATTGTGGGGGATCCAGTCCACAAAGTAATTGCTGTTCTTTTGTTGAATAGCAAGCATTTGTTCATCTATTTCTTTAATAGACATGCGGCCACGAAAAACTCCTGCAACAGTGAGGTAGCGGCCATGCCGAGGATCACATGCCGTCATCATGTTCCGAGCGTCAAACATCTGATGGGTGAGCTCAGGAACAGTGAGAGCACGGTATTGCTGACATCCTCGAGGTGTGAGGGGCGCAAAGCCAGGCATAAAGAAATGAAGGCGAGGAAAAGGTACCATGTTTACAGCCAGTTTGCGGAGGTCAGCATTTAGCTGCCCAGGAAAACGCAGAGAAGTCGTGACCCCACTCATAGTCATAGACACAAGGTGATTTAGATCACCATATGTTGGGGTGGTAAGCTTGAGTGTACGGAAACAAATATCATAAAGGGCTTCATTGTCAATGCAGAATGTTTCATCTGTACTTTCAATTAACTGGTGAATGGACAATGTGGCATTATAGGGCTCCACTACCGTATCAGAGACTTTTGGAGAGGGCATAACACTAAAGCTATTCATAATTCGGTCAGGGAATTCTTCACGGATTTTGTTGATAAGCAGGGTTCCCATGCCTGAGCCAGTACCACCACCCAAAGAGTGAACAAACTGGAAGCCCTGCAAGCAGTCGCAGCATTCAGCTTCATTACGGACACGTTCCATTACTTGCTCAACCAACTCTGCACCCTCGGTGTAGTGACCTTTGGCCCAATTATTTCCAGCTCCAAATGTTCCTGTCAATTCAGTTAATAAGGAAATCAGTTACACTGGCAAATAAATGAAAAAAAAAGGCTAAAATTTGGGCTGCATGATATTGATAATAAATGATATATACAATAGAATGACTGAATATATTTTATCAAATATTAAAGAAAACTGCTATAAAAAAACGGGGTCACGAGGGTCTGCTGAAGCCTATTCCAGCGCACTTAGGGCAAGAGGCAAGGGGTACACCCTGGACAGGTCGCCAGTCCATTACAGGTCCACAGACAACAACCACACACTCACATTTTACTCCTATGGCCAATTTAGAGTCACCAATCAACCTAATGCAAATGTTTTTGGGACCGGAGAACCTGGAGGAAACCCACCTAAGGCTGGGGAGAACATGCAAACTCTGCACAGAAAGACCCGGAAATCAAACCCTTCTTGCTGTAAGGCGACCATGCTAACCAATATGCCACCGTGCCACCCTAAGACTTGACTATACATTATTATTTAAATTGAGAAACCATTGCAATATAAATATTATAAAACACAATTGCAGTATTTTTTCATTTAGATATATTGTGCAGCCTTTAAAATAGGCTATTAGGTCTTTAATGCGTTTGTGCACCTACACTATATTGCCAAAGGTTTGGTTTTACTGTTGGAACTGAATAAGGAGATATCTAACATTCAAAATGTTAATCAAAATAGGAACACATAAGATCACAAACCTTTGACAATATAGTCAATAGACATTTTATCATCATCTGTAGATTTATTTGGTGCATCATGCAATAGCCTGGGTACCTACTGGTCATAAAGGCTATTTAGGAAAAAAATTATATATCATATTTATTGACATTGTCATCAATAAGTAGATTTTACTGCTATTGGGAAATATTTTTTTATGTCTTACCATGTATGAAGTTATCAGGTCTAAAGAGTTCTCCAATGTGACTGCCTCTCACACTGTCTATTGTACCTGGTTCCAAATCAACCAGCACTGCCCGGGGGACATACTTCCCACCTAAAAACACAACAAAAATTATTTTTGAGAGCAATCATAATTGAAATAATTAAGATTTTACTGTAAATATATTACACTTGCAAAGTCATTTTATTTGTTTTGCAATACATAGAAGACGATAAATATGAATCTATAGATTACAATTTCAGATTTCTTTTTCTACATTTCGATGTGTTAATGTGAGATTTGTTGCCTTGTAAACAACGCATTGTCCATTTATTCCTGCCAGCTTGTATAAATCTAAGTATGCAATGATACAATTTTCAGTCCAGATACAAGTCCAGATACAATTATCAACATTTTTCTTAATACTTGCAGATACCTGTATGGTTTTGGGATGTGGGATCATTTTTATATGTCTCTATTGCACAGAGAGGTTTATATGTCTCTCATGCCATTTCCTGTCGTCTTACAAGGGTTTGCAGCAGGATTGGTTTCCAATTGCTGACGTTAATTCTAGTGGCAAATTTTCCAAATTTTTAATGTTCAGATTAGTTGTATTTTAGTGCCAATAATGTAATAAGTAATATTTTTGGCCAACATTTTAAGCCGTATAGTAGAAATATGATTTTTTTTTAAAGCTGGTGAACAATACTGGTGTAATAGATTAAATAACTAATAATGAACAATTAATATTGCAATCTGTCAATATCGATATCTGTATTATTAAAATTTTATAGATGTATATTTGGTTACACCACTTATACTGATATGCAAATGATTACTGATGTGGTAATTAACAGCATTATGAAAATGAGATTGCTTTTTACAGGTACTCTGGAATGTATACTGATGTCTAAAGAAAGGCAGTGTCAGGCCTGTAAATGTCCGCAGTCCGTACTCATATTCATTTATCGTCAAAAATTGTATCTCTATTAAAGCTTTATTCAATTTTTAACTTTTCTATAAAAATTTCTTACCATTTGCTTCATTAAAGTAGACATTTACTCTTTCCAGCTGTAGGTCCATGTCCCCCTCGTATATTCCCACTGCATTAATACCATGCTCATCACTGATAACTTCCCAGAACTTGAAAGAAAAAAAAACAAATCTTACATGCTAGACTGTACACCAACTGTAGGCATTACATTTATTTTTACACTCACCAAAATAAATTTTCACAATACAATATGTAATAAATAGAATAGGTACATGCAGTATTGCAATTTTGTGTAGCTAACCATTTTTTGTTAATTCAAGTAATTTAAAAAATCTCATTAAAATGCAAAACAAAAACAAAAAAAACATAACCAAAAAAATCTATATCATCTAATCATTAAACTGTATGAACTAGTTTGCACTTCTTTGATTGAATAAAGACACCACAGTATATTAAGGTTAGTTCTCATGTTTGTTTTTCCATAAACTTGGATAAGAAAATTGTAGAAATTGTATTTTATAATGCAAAACTATAATAAAAAATATATATAATTATACATGTGTCTAAAAAGACATGTCAGATATCCACCTCACCTTTTTTTATACAAAGATTAATAATTGTGTTTAGTCTATTTCAATAGATTAACCTTTTCAAATTTTCCAACATAATATCTTAAGTATAGGGAAAAAATATCTTGCTATCACATACCTTTGAACTAATCTGATTTCCACACTGTCCAATCTGAAGATGAACAATCTCACGCATGGTGATCAGAATTAAAACACTAAGCAGATGAGAGCTGTGTGAGCCTACGGTAAGTATTATACCAGTGATGATGTCAAACTTAGAGGGTGTCCCCATTCTCCTCTCCAGTTATGTACAGTAGAGTCACTGTAAATAATAGTTTACAGCTAATTAACAGTTTCTAATTCAGGGATAATGACAAATTATTGTAGTGGGATATCATAACTACTTGTTTTGCTCTCTCTAAAATGTGAAATTCCAGAAATAACATTGATAAGCAATGGTATACATGCAAGTTACACATGCAAACCAATAAATTGTTAAAGTATATTATTAAAATACATTATAACATTTGTAATTTCAAGTGAAAAAAGGTTTTTGTTGTTCTAGGTTGCTGGCATTTTTTAAATAAATACTCTGAAGGAAAATATTAGTTTGTGGGTATGTGAGACTTTCTGCTTTCTGCCCAGGTTTGATAAGATTATCTGAGACATTCAGACACAAACTAATGTCACATTCATTTACCGCAATACTACCACTTGCTACAAGAGCTTTTAATTTATAACTTTCTAAACTTCTTGCTGTAGTAATTAGTTGCTGCCATCATAGACGGATAGTGTACACAGAAAGTTTTTTGAGCTTTCAACTTTTATCTTTATGTATTATTTAGCAAAACTGAATTTATATTTAGTATCAAACTGAAATATAAATCATAACATAAAAGCATAAACATCTTTTAGCTAAATTTCTAAGCTGATTCTCTGACTCTGGGGCCCGCTGAAGCCCATCCCAGTGCACATACGGTGAGCGGCACCCACTTCTATGGGAAATTTAGAATCGCCAATCAATGTACATCATTTGTGAACAGAAAATCTGATTACTCGGAGAAAACCCATGCAAGCGCAGGGAGAATATATAAACTCCTTGCCGGTGAATCAAACCCGGGACCTTCTTGCTGAGTGGGGGGGGGGGGGGTTGCTAATCACTATGCCACCATGCCATTCTGTGTTTCACTCAAAAATGTATTTATTTTTTAAATCAGGAAACCTAATTAAGACTGCAAATCTTTACAATACCACTGCAACTATACCACAGTTCTAAATTAATATTTATCTTATGACATAAGATATCACAAAACAGAAAAAATTTAATAAAATACATTTAAAGGTTACATTTAAAATACATTTAAAAGTTGTAGATCTGAACTTTTGTCTGAGACAAAAGTAACTGCACTGCTTAGTTTAATATACATGGGCAGCTACAAAGACCCTAAAGACACTGAAGACCCTACCGGAATCCAACATTTACATACCCATATTTGAAGCAGTGCAGCTGAGAGAAAACTACAAAATAAAGAGAATAAACTGTTTTTATTTTTTGTTTAAGAATCCAACAGGTTTTATGGCTGGTTTATTTTCCACCAATTTATGAACCAGTGACTGCAAACCTAAGCAGATTTACCACTTACTGTAATTAGATTTGGGCGAAACGGTTAGCATGATCGCCTTACAGCAAGGTCTCGGGGCTTGCATAGGTTTACTGCGAGTACTCAGGTTTCCTCCCACAGTCCAAAAAACAATAGTTGATTGGTGACTCTAAATTGGACTTACTAAACTTACTCCCATAGAAGTAAGTGTAAGTGTGTATGGTTGTTGGTTTATATGTCTTTGTAATAATACAATTTTGTTTGGGGTCGCTTTATGACTTGGAAGCTATTGAAGTTTTCTATTTTAAGAACTAAAATTCATTCATCTTATATACTTGCTTATTCCCTAACTCTGGGGCACGGGGGTCTGCCGGAGGCTATTCCATCGCACGTATGGCAGGGGAACACCCTGGACCAATCAACTTCAAAAACATACATGTTTTTGGACTGTGGGAAAAACAAGAGAACCTGGAGTAAACCTATCAAGTGCAGGGAGAACATGCAAACTCCACACAGAAAGACCCCTTTCCTGGGAATCAAACCTGGCACCTTCCTGCTGTGAGGCAACCGTGCTGACCACTACACCACCCGGCTGTCCCACCACCCGGCTGTCCCTGTTTTAACTAATATGTTTTGCTCAGGTTCGTCACAGTGAGAATCTAATTAAGTGGCCATAATAATGTTTTGTTTATGTCTTGTCTTCCTGTCCTTTTTAATGTTTTGTTTAGGTTTTGCTATGCTCACTTTTGTTCCTTCTTCATGTTCAATGTTCTTGTTTACTTTCATGTTTCTTGTTACTGTTTATGTCCAGGCTAGCTAAAATCGAACTTGGTATCTTCTTGGTGTTAGGCAACTGTGCTAAAGTCTATGCAATTGTGCAGCTCGTTATAACATATTATTAGATTGTAATATCATACAGTGATAAATCTGACAAGTTATTGTGTTTATTTCATTTGTTACAGAAGCCTCTTTGTGGCTACAACTGTAATACATTGGGCTTTATTCAAGTTTGAATTGTAATTTTTATTTGTGTTTTTATTAACAGCCTTTTGATTAATTGAGAATATAATGTTTTATTTAAAAGCAAAATAGGTAAAATGTTTTTTAAAAATCTATTACTTAAACTAGATAAATAAGGTATATTTAAGTGTCTTTGTAAAATTGGGTTGTGTTTACACTCAAGAGGTTTTTCTCATACATGTAGATACATTTGAATATATTTGTATACATGTTTAGGCCTACAATGTTAAGTGTTGTGTAATTTAGCATTTATTTAAATGTAATTTTCATGTAGCATAATCTTTTAATCTTTTTAATTTCAAGTACACTCAAATTAACGCCAAATAACTTAAGAATTTACATACATAATATATATTCTAGGGTAGGCCAACTTGTCACGATTGGGTAGAATGCAAGTGCAGTAGATTTACAGAAATAAATAAATAAGTAAAAACCAAAAAGTTAAAAACAAGACAAACTTAGCTAAGATAATAAATAAAGCAAAAAACAAGCAACACATGAGTCACAAAGTGGTAGAAAGATGCTAATTAGGGGAAAAAAAGGCAACTAAACAAAAACACCTGAAAAAATAAGGTAACAATCCACTAATGACAAGATGGCGAGACTCGCATGACAAAAAAGACAACATGATTAAACATGGATCACATAGTGCACGAAAATGTAAGCAGAATGTCTTACGGGTCCCCCCGGTGGCCAGGCAGGGTCATCTCTTATTGTGAAACATGGAATAATAAAATATTGTATAATTACTTCAAAATCTTGTAGTAGATCATCCAAAAAACTCACCACCAACTCACATACAATCAAATACTTCCATTTTATATAGTATATGAAATCGAGCATGCGTGGTGGGTATCAGAATTAGAATCTTAGAACAAATCTAATGACAGTTCAGGTTTATAGTTTAAGTTACTTAAGTTTTGCAGCAGTAGATGGTGGTTAAACATATTAATAAATGTGAATGATGTCCATGTGGACATAGTATTTATAAAAGTGAATGGTTGTCATAGGAAAAATTTACATATTTTTTTAATAAACATTGCATAATATTTATAAATATAAATTCTTGTTCATTAAACTGCTTAAGCCTATTCCAGCGCACATAGAGCGAGAGGCAGGGAAAACTTCAAAACTTATTTCTAATATTCTGTTTGTGATTTGAGATCTATCTTTCACCTGTAATGCCTGTAATAAATAAACCAACATAAAGATCAGAGAGAGAGAGGGAGAGAGAGAAAATTAAAAATGTTCTAAAAAAAGGTAACCAGGGCTGGTGGTGACGTTGAGCTTGGAATAACAAGAAAACAGATGTATATTAGTGTAGACGCTGTTCAGCTATTGAGAGTGCAGCGGACATGGAGTCCATTGCAGTCCAAGTAACAGACCTTCATGTCTGTTAACATTTGTTTCACTTCTAAATGTTTGGTGTTCGGACACAAACATAAGAGAATACAAAACTAGGGATTTCCATAAAACAGTAGATGATTGGTAATCATCTACATATAAGAAACAAACAATTTATAGTGATATTTATCCTATTAAGCAGACACTCGCCTTTTTAAAAATAATACACAGCATTCTATCTGTTGAGTTTTCATGTCAAATGTTTGTTCTTATAGGGTTTACATTATGTCCCACCGAAACTTCTGCTTTAATGATTATTAGGTGTGTCAAAACTACATATACATGAAGCAGAGAACAGGGAACATTTATCTAGGCTTGTTGAACTATAACCAAATAGATCGCTGCAGAGAAATGCACAGCGGCATCAAATAGAAAAGTCTAAATAAAATAATATACTTAAATGTTTATACATATATATACGAAAAAACAAGACTTTAAACAGCCAAATTCGCTCAATGAAATGTATTTAGTTGTGCAAATGCAAAGGATGGTCTCTCTCTCACACACACACACACAGACACACACATATACTAAATGATGAAGATATCAGAGCTCTGCGTGAAGCACTGTCTGTTAAACAAAATATTAGTTGATTATTACAATTTATGAGAAAATAAATGTAAATATAAACTGGTATTTCCCACTGCTGCATGACATGATTTAAGCTGGTGAAAAATACAAGTTTTTAAATATTTTTTGTCATCACTGTTTAATAAATAACTAATTACGTTTACTTCATATTGTACAGAACACAGCAGTGATACACAGACAAAGTTGTGTTTGGTCAGCTTAACAAAGATGTCAGAGTATTGGACAACAGATAGACCTGTGCAATAAATATGAATCACAGTCACTTTACAACCATTACAAAAAATGATAGTGGTGGTGGTGGTGGTGGGGGATTGGTGAAGGTGAACTGGTTAATCTTAATTTAATAAATAATTTATTTAAGAGATGTGATTATGAAAAAAAATAATAATAAAACAATCGGCAAGATATGACAGAACCCCAAACAAAATTTAGGGTTAATCAAATAAGCTAAACAAACTAGACAAATACAAAACATTTTCCTCATTCAGTTCAGGATATGATATAAAAGGGCCAATGACTAAAATTGATGGTTATAGAATATCTCAATGTTTAGCGCTGTTGGTTTTAACAAAAATGAAAGCAATTAATTTTTCTACAAACTCGAATTGTAGTTTTTGGTGGACATTTGTAACTTGATATAGCAATACTATTAAACTGACTTGTACCTCCAACACTCAAAACAAGACAAATTATTATGGAACATTTTAGGCACACTGATTGTCTTGCTTTTCTGTGTAACAGGAGGGGAAACATACACATGATACATGACTTATATAAAAAAAAAATACTAATGCGCCAAAAGGAGGACAGTAGTGAGCACGATTTCTTTATAACAATGTGGGCATGTATGTGGGACAAAATAAAACAGAGGAAACTTCCACAACATGTCTTGTTTACTGGGTAAACAAACTGAATTATTAGACTTTTTTCATAAAAAGAAAAAGAAGTAGAAGGATAATTAAGACAAAAAGGATTAAAATCACAATCATCTTTCGATTTTTCCTTTGGTGACGTTCAGCCTAAAGGGACAAGAAAAGATAATGTTAATATTTGAAATAAGCCATGAATGTATTATAAATATTTAATTTTTTTTTATTTATAAATGATGACCCTTACCTTACTCAACTGTTTCAGTCCACTTTCTGTTTTAATACAAGACTGTTCCACATTGAAGTCAATTCGATCAAGAACTGTACCCTGTACAAGGATAATTCTTTTTTTAGTCAGTGATATCTGTTAGCCAATATGAAAGGTTCTTTGTGACATTTTTTTCAATATTAGGTCATTACATTATATGTCAGTAAAACAAGTCTACAGTTTAGCAGATAAACAAATATCTCACACTGGACAACATATATTTTGTGGGATCAGTGTCAAAGTTATATGTTAAGTTTATTTATTTATTTTAAAATGATTGATTGAAACATTAATTTAATAAAACAGAAAGCATTTATTACAAGGAATGGAAGCACAAAACTCCATAGACACAGGGTTCAGCCAAAAAAATATATATTACAGCAGACGAACATAGCAGATGCTTTTACACACTAAATTTGTTCACTGGAAAATTTGGTTTCAGGTGCTTGCGATCTCCTAACTTAACCGTATATGATAGTATTAAAACACTAAAAAGGGTTAGGAAACTCTTGTGCCTTTGCAGTAACTTTGCATCATCATTCAAAATAATTCAAAGTAGTTTTAGCTTTTAAAAACTTTTCTAGCTTTTACATTTTATTTAACATTTATTTAAATTTTGTGACACCAAAGAGCATTAGTCATTTTCATCAGTTTACTATAGTTACATGCATGTTTATAAAGTGCTTTATATTATAAGGAGAAAGGGCCAAATTATCCTGCATCAAATGCAAAAATCACTGACCTGCTCTACCACCATCCCGGCAATATCCCGAAAAACCTGATTAAGGTCAGAGATGGCCTGTACAATTTTCTGGATGTCTCGTTCCCTTTCTTCAACCAGTGCTGTGTTTTGCTCCACCAGAGCAAGCTGATCATCGGTAAAACCCTAAGAAAACAATGCGAGTGTGAATGACAAAGTAAAAAGTACCAAAAAAGAGCTAGATCATCAGCAGAAGGACACTTTAACAAAATTCACATAATAACCACTGGTATTCCGCATTAGTTTATTCCATATCTAGACCTAGAGCCTAAAGAAAGCACATGTCAGATTATGTCAGAAAGTCTCCAGGACCCAGACCGCAGTTGAAGTTTCTCTTACCCTGTCATGAATTGTTATTCCTTCATCCTCCTCTACCAAAGGCCCAGAGTCAAAGAAGTGCTTGGACCCTTCTTCACGATTTTTTATGCCTACAGTAGAAATCAACAATAGATACTGCATATCAAGCAATTTTCAAATGTCTAAGTATTTTATTTAATTTATTAAAATATAAATAAGCTGCAGTTAGTCCAGAATACAGTAGCAAATGTCCTGACTAGAACTAGATGATATGAACATATCACCCCTATTCTATCCACATTGCATTGGCTTACAGTAAGAAAAAAGCTCTGGACTGGTACATTTTTTTATGGAGTTAGTTCTTCAACTGTCACTTGGTTGCAAATGATACCTTAACAAATACATTGTTTTGTGTATTTGAACATACAGCAGTTGTGCCGTTTCTAAAGATTAAGCCAAATGTTTTGAGTTATATTTAGACTACTGTTGAAACTTAATTTTCTCAAACTTAATCTCATAAAATAAAGAAATTTCTGGTAGAAAAAAAAACAATATGTGCACCAAATTCCTAAATTCCTTAAATTGTATGTATTAAAAATAAGACTAAAATGATGAAAAAAATGCATGTGAATTGTGATGGATCTTACGTTTTAGGTAACTGGACTGTGTTTGTCTAAAATTGCTTGACAGCTCCTGAAGGGTTTGTGCCATTGAGCAGATAACATTTCTGAGCAGCCTCCATTCCTGTTTTTTACAGTGCTGAAACCTACCCTGCAGCAACATTATTGCTTGCTGACAACGATAAAACATCTGCACAGAAACACATTAAAACACACAGATGACTAACAGAAATATTACTATTTGCATAAAATACCTAATCAAAATGAAAGCTGTTGTATTATATGTATTTTTATTAGGAAAAGAGCTGAGCCGTTGAGTAGCTGGTACAGTTTACACTCTTTCCGCCATAAAGGGAAATTCTGTGAATCAGGAGTACAAAAAAATATATATATATATATTTGTAACAATGTCTACTATTGACCAAAAATTATTTTTCAACCTGGGTGATTTCCTGTGTGGTTATCTCAATAGCATGTTCCTCCCTGGTGCTGTCATCCAGTGTTGGACGATTCATGTGTTTATCATGTAGATTTGCCAGCTCCTTCATTTTTTGCTGTATTCGCGTGATATCATATCGAGTCTGCAAATAAAATCATTCAATTAAGTTAATTTATTACATTTTAGCATCTGTTTAACTTAAATTAAAGTTATTAATAAAGCTGAGATTTTTGATTATTTAGTTTTACTAAAATTAGGGTAATGCAAAAATGAGTACATCCTATTGTCTCATTAAACAACAATTTAACCAAAGGAGAGACTAATTGCTCAAAATTACAAGGGGGTCCTGCAGACAGCTGACTAGAAAGCGGTGTTACTTGCCATTTCATGGCAACTGGGACTATAATCTAGAATAATGAAACCAAGATAAATGTTTTTAAAACTGATTAATGATAAATGTTAAGTGTATTAATGATAAATAAAACTGTCTGCAGTCAAAAAAGGTAATGAATACATAGAAAAACGCATGGTGCATACAGTGAAACAGTGGTGGCAGCGTCCTTATGTTGGACTGCAGCAGTGCTGATGGTGTCGGGGAGCTGCATTTCATTGATGAAATCATGAATTCACAGATGTACTATTCTATAGTAAGAGTGCTACCATCACTCTCTGCCATTGGTCATTGGGAACTAAACACTAATCAAGGCCAATGTTGGATTTCTGAAGAAGAACAGGGTGAAAGTGATTCAGTGGCCAAGTATGTGATTTGATCTGAACCCAATCAATCAGCTATGGGGAATTCAGAAGAGACAAGTTGAGCATCACTATCCAGCCTTCAGTTTCTCAACAAGGCCATTATTGAAAAAGGGAAAAGACAGACCTTGTAAAATGTCATCAACTTGCACATTTCATGCCTAGAAGACTTGGTGCTGTCATTAAAATTTATGGAGGCTATACAAATAACGAGATGTAGTAGCTGTTGTTGTGGGGATGTACTAATTTTTGTCTCATCAAACAAATTTAAATTGAAAATACAAAAGGAGTGTTTAAATTTATGCCGAGCACTTTATATAACTTTGTACAAAACCCCCCACAATTTTATTAAAAAATGTATAAGCTACTTTACCTCATCCACACCATCTAACCATTTGGGTAGGAGCCTTTTAGTAACTCCGATGCCATCCTCTGGATCAAAACTAAGTCCGGACACCAGAGCCATTTCATCATCAGCCATCTATTGAAAAAAAGAAAGGGCTGTTATTTTGTAGTTTAAACAATAATTTTTGTATTCAAATGTAATGAACTTGCCCTACATTAATTTTTTACCCGCTCATTTCCTAACTCGGGGTCACGGGGGTCAGCTGGAGCTTATCCCAGCGCACATAGGGCTAAAGGCAGAATTATACCCTGAACAGGTTGAAAGTCTATCGGGGTACACATAGACAAACAACCACACAAACTCACATTCTCTCCTCTGGGCAATTTACAATCATTAATTAACCTAATGTACATGTTTTTGGACTGTGAGAGAAAACCAGAGTACCCGTTGTAAACCCACACAAACACAGGGAGAGCATGCATACTCTGCACAGAAAGATCCCTGGAATTGAACCAGGGACCTTTTTGCTGTGAGGCGACAGTGCTAAACACTACGCCACCGCGCCTGTACTTGTCATACTCATTCATTCATCTTCTGTACCCGCTTATTCCCGAACTTCCTGGGGTCACGGGGGTCTGCTGGAGTCTATCCCAGCGCACATAGGGCGAGAGGCAGG
>JAOTQW010000009.1:208730-220593 GCA_026260075.1 Sisor rabdophorus
CCCTATGTGCGCTGGGATAGGCTCCAGCAGAACCCCGTGACCCCGGATTCGGAAATAAGCGGGTATGGAAGATGAATGAATGTACCGTTTCCATTATACTTCACAATTCTTCAAAGTAACCCCCAGTTTATGTATGTTTGTTACATGAAATCTTAATAAAATACATTTCAGGGCAATGTGACAAAATGGGGAAAAGTTCAAGACAGATGAACACTCTTTATCTTGAACTTATTGTATACTAATGTCATACCAACAGAGTTTTTTTCCCCCTTCTACAGACCACAACCACTGTACTTGTATCAAATGCCAATGCCAAGGCTACAGCTCCGATAGTGGTTAAAGGCTATGACGTCTCTGGCATGGTGCAGAGTGATGGTGAACCCATGAAAGAGGTTACAATACTTCTTTTTTCGACCACTATGATGCAGGAGGTGAGTGTTAAGGAGAGTATTTAGTGGTCGAAGCCTCATAGACACTTTTTCTTCGGCAGTTTTGTCATGCAGGTGTGCAAAGTAACTGAACCGATTAAAAAGATTTATTTAAAAAGCACTTTAGAGTATTTGTATTAAGTGTCATGCTGAAAATGCACCAGAAAATCAGTCAAATAAGTCAATAAACGTATAAAAACTGCAACCCAATCCTTCACACGTGAGTTTTGTTGAATAAATATCTAAAATTGTTGCGCATTTTTTGTAACTGCACAATTAACTTCAACCCTGGCTGATTACATTTCCTGTCCATGTGTACAGGGTGTGCAGAGGTAATCAAATAAATAATTTAACAGGCATGTAAAAAGCCTATTAGAAGTTTTTTTTAATGCTACACATTCCATAAAATGTATAAAATTCATTTGGACCAATTAATTGTGATGTTGAGATCTGATGATGTCTGGTGGTTGTTATGGAGACTTTGTTACCCCAAGATGCCACTCAACAGCGTTCCACCTCATGAGTGGTGGCAGGAAAACCTGGGTTCTGGTTCTCACGGTTCCAATTGTTTTAAACATCTTAATGATTTCTCTGCCTGTAGCTATAGGCAAATTTAGGCCAGTTTCTATTTTCTTGTAGTCCTTGCCTGATTTATGGAAGTCCGCCCACATCTGTCTTACTGAAATGGGATGCTCTATTGTCTTGTTAAGAGTGGATAAGAGAAATAGGCCTGTGTGTCACATCATATTTATACCACAGGGAAACAGGAAGTCATCAATTGCTAAATAAATCAAAAGTAGATATAACAGAACATTTGCTAGGGTTGCCAATAATTGTTTAACAGGTGATTTAATTCAAATAGTTAATGTTTAAATTTAAAAAATTGTGTAGGATTGCAAATATAATTTATTTTATGGCTTTTATCACATCTTAAGCTCGGAAGCCAATTATTCAATTATTGGTTCATCTGCAGTTCCGTATTAGATTTCACAAACATTCAACCATTTGTTTTATGAAATATGGTGGAAATGTGGATCTTTAGTGGAAGAACAGACTGAGTCTGGTTCTTTCAAAGGTTTCTTCCTAACATCCTCTAAGGGAGTTTTTCTATTTCCACCATTGTCTCAGGTTTGCTCATTAAGGTTAAATATGAACTTATGAAATGATCTTGTTTTCTATAAATCTTTTTTGAGATGATGCTTTGTTAAAAGTGGTATACAAATAAAATTGAATTGAATTGTATGATCCTAACTTATAAGGATTTTTGCAGATCACTGGCTGTAGTTCCACTCCTGTAGATGGTGCCTTGTCCGATGATCCATCACTCGTTTATCTGTGCAGTGCTCAGTCCCGTGAGGATGGCACATTTGTTTTCCCATGCTTGCCCAGTGGTGAATACACTGTGGTATGATTTCCATCTCCATTAAATAAAAAGTTTTGACTTACAAAACATTGTTAAAGTCACATCATTGCATAAACGAATCTTCTTGAAATCCCAGGTGCCGTATTACAGAGGTGAATGGATTACTTTTGATGTTGCTCCATCCCGGCTAGATTTCAGAATCGAACACAACAGTTTAAAGTTGGAGGTAAGGCTCATGATCGTCACCTAGTACCAAGAAATGTTTAAGATTATGCTGTTTGAGAGATCTCTGTTCAAAAACCGCGTAACACCCGACACAACATTTAAGAATCTCTACAGAATCTACTAGGTTAAGAATCATGTTAATTAATACAATTTGTGTTAAACATGTTAATCATTGTTCCATTTTTCTTCAATCTCCTGCTATCACTTTTTTGTAGCCTGTTTTTCGAGTGATGGGCTTCTCAGTAACAGGGAGAGTGTTAAACAGCCCCAATGGTGAGGGAGTGGCAGGTGCAAGTGTCACCCTTAACAACCAGATTAAAGGTAATTTAGTCATTCGTCTTCTAGAACCACTTATTTCCTAATTTGGAAAATCACAGGGGAGTCTGCTGGAGCCTTTTTATAGGGTAAAAGGTTGAAGAGGGACATCCTGTACAGAATCACCAGTCTATCACAGGGTGCAACACTCTCACTTCAAATAAGACCTACCAATCAACCTAACGTGCATGTTCATTTATTCGTTCATCTTCTATGTCGGCTTATTTCCTAACTTGGGGCCACACACACACACACGCACACACACAACCACATGCACTCACACTCACTCCTATTGGCAATTAGAACCTAATGTACATGGAGAAACCAATGCAAGCGCGAAGAAACCATGCAAACTCTGCACAGGAGGCCCCTTGCCCGGGAATCGAACCTAGGACCTTCTTGCTATGAGGCGACCCTGCTAACCACTACTTACACTAATCCTTGGAGACTAAGCAGGAAACTATTGATGCCAGTTTGTGTATATATTTACTTAATACCGCAAACCTTTTGGTTTAAATTTCCATTAGTTACAATTTTTTATTAAGATTCCAGTTTTTGACATTTGGCAGTCACCCTTCTCCAGATTTATTCATGTTTTTGTTTTTTTAATTCAATTAAGCAATTAAGCAGCTTGGTGGTCCTAGGAATTTAACCCAACAATTTGCAGCAGTTTGCAGCAGTCCAACATTTTAGCCAGTAGGCTACCTTTGGTTAGCATGGTGACTAGCACTGTTACCCCACAGCAATATGGTCTTGGGTTTGATTCCAAGGCAGGGGCCATTATGTGTGGAGCTTGCATATTCTTCCCTTGCTTGCTTGTTTCCTCCATAAACATGCGAGTTAGGTTACCAAGAGAATAAGGGCAATTACTTTTTTGGGGCACTTTTTGTTGCCTAAGAGGGCATCTGACAGTCATGTAAAGCAACCAATCACTGTCTGTTGTTCTGTGTCATGTTAGAAGTATAAACTGGATTCTGTACGCTTCACCAAAAGTTCTCAGTCCTTTCCCTTTTGTTAATTCCCACAGTGCTAACTAAAGAGGATGGTTCATTCCGATTGGAAAACATGACAACTGGTACCTATACCATCAGCACTCATAAGGAACTCATGTTTTTCGAGCCAATCACAGTGAAGATTGCTCCCAGTACCCCTCAGCTCCCTGACATTATTACAGCAGGGTAAGGCTTGTCATAGGCTTGTCATATGTCATAAACTTAATATGCACAATTTTTTATTCTTTACTATAGTAACCATTTAATGCATCTAAGTTTTTATAAAATTGTAGAACAGATATAGTCTATTGTATATATGGAATGCAGTGATGGATCTATAAATGTGCTATTTTTTCAGATTCAGCATGTGTGGTGAAATTGTCATTGCCCATCTACCAGAGGGGGCAAAATATCAAGGGCGCTATAAAGTCGTGCTTTCAGGCCAAGGATCTGAGCAGACAGTAATCCGCACAACTGAGAGTAACCACCAGGGGGTGTTCTGCTTCCAGGCCAAGCCAGGAGACTACAGTGTACAGGTACTAGCTGTCACCTGTATGATTAAATTTTCCCATAATCTGGAATTTATTCAAGCAGCCAAAATTCAGATAATGAGCTTAAATTTAAGTTAACAATGTTATACATTTCATTTGCGTGGTTCTTTTTATTTCCCTCTTCTGTTTATTTCATGTTTTCTATAGGTGTCTTTACCAGAGGCTGAGGTCAAGGCTGGACTTACTTTGCAACCGCAGTCCCTCAACATCTCCTTGATTGACCGCCCAATTAATGACCTACTTTTCACACAATTCATTGCAACGGTGTCTGGCACCGTCTCTTGTTTGGGTAAGACTCGTATCATATTATAAATGAGTGAGTTAAGGTTTAGCCAAATAATGTTGATCAATCAGAGTACAAAATTTATTTATTTTACACACCACAGGTTATGCAATGTTAAGTGGCAAATAGATTTTACCTCACTTCAATATATATGGTTTTGCTGATTAATTGCAAAATTTTATTTAAAAAGATTTGCAGTGTTTTAAATCTTGTTAGGGGCTGGTAACCTTTTGCGCCTTATATGCACCTAATTAAATTATGTGGACGCACAGCAAATCGCTACAAATAGAAAGCCGCACTTAGTGTTTTCCATGCGTTTCTGCAAATATTTTAAGGAACTTAAAACAATAATTTTTAGGGACTTGTAGTACTTAATTTTTAAGTACCACTCTGAATTTACAAAATGTGAAACTAAGGAACATACCGTATGACAATTATTTGTATGCAATAAAGATAAATAATAATATTAAACTATAGCAAGCAAAAGAAAATTAAAAATACTTTATGCACTATAATGCAAGAGACTGCTTATGTCATAAAGTCATTGTCTTAACTCATTTTATTTTTTGGACCCCTTAGCTGCATGTGGAGATCTGGTAGTAATGCTCCAGCCTATAAGCAGACCCGGTGAGAGGCAGAACCTCCAGCTTTCCAGCAGTAGTGAAGTTCTTGGATTCTCCTTCAGTAAAGTCCTGCCTGGAAAATATAAAGGTAGATATAGATTGTTATAATGTTGGTTATTTTGCTGACATTAGCAATGAAATAGGGTTTTTATTTATTAGGTTACTTTTTGTGTGTGTGCGTCTGTTTGGACTGCTCTATGGTTATGGTCTAAACATTTTCAGAATATGCATTTGTGAACAAGCTTTACTTTCCACAGTTTGATAAGATAATATTGAATTCTAATACAAGTGGCCCAGTTGATGGCCCGTTAATGTTGAAGATCATTTAAATACTAGTTAAAAAAACAAAAAACAAACACATGTTTATTTTGTGACTAGTGACCTTTATTTCTATTATGCTTTTTAACAATAAAGATTGTCAAAGCAGATTTAAGAACAATTTTTATTTAAGACAATAGTGAAAACTTACTTAAAAACTCAGTTCATGTTATCTCGTATTGTGGGGAAAGGGGTGGGCTAGTGGTTAAGGCGACCAGCACCACCAAGCCACCACTGTGGGCTCCTGAGCAAAGCACCTAACCCTCAATTGTTCAGTTGTAAGTCGCTCTGGATAAGGGTGTCTGGAAAATGCTGTAAATTAAATGTCCCTAACTAAACTCCTCCCTCAACTAACTCGGTTAATGATAGAATGAGGAAAAAACGTAGGGAGAACGTTCTAATCTGTCCAGACAAACCAGCAGGTTATTCCATGCTGCAGCAAAGTTTTTGTAGTCTTTTCAAGATGGCTGTCTAGCAGATGTTCTACTGGGAAAACGGATTGATTAAAGACAGTGTGTAGCTCTTTTTTTTTTTTTTTTTCCTAAACAAGAAATAGACTTGCTTTAAAAGCATTAATATGCTATCGAGAGGATTTTTTTAGCAAGGAGTTCAAGAGGCCGGCTGGTAAGGTGTCCACACTCTAAGCTATATTTTCAAACAAACATTAAATCCACCTCATTGTATGACTTAAAGATAGGCTACATAGTGTACAAGCTTTGACAGATGAAACACTTGTGTATTATCTGTCAGTGTCCATTACTAATGAGGAGTGGTGCTGGAAACACAAGTCAGTCGAAATAGAGGTGCTGGAATCTGATGTAGACGGAGTGGAGTTCAGACAGACAGGCTACATGCTGCGCTGCTCTCTATCCCACGCCATCACGCTGGTAAGAGCATTTTTTTTTTTACATTATTAGAACATTACCATAAATCCAATTTGCTTTCTGAATAAGATGACTAGATATCCCGACAGTGACTGTGGAAATAAATAAATAATAATTGGACATTTTTTCAGTGGAAAATCTATTCTAAAAAGTATGGTGGGTATGTTATTGTAATGGCGGTTTAAATATAAACCATGTGTCAGTTATAGCAGGGGCTAATTTCTGTTTAGAAGTGGTGGTGCAGTAAATAAAGTGTTGGACTGGTAATTGGAGGATCAAGGATTTGGTTCTTTCAAAAGAAAGAAATGTAAGTCACTCTGGAGAAGGTTGTGTGTGCAAAACATCTTGCCTGTAAATACAGTATGTTCCACATTCCCAAATTCTTGCAGAAGAAATCTTCATTTCTAATGGACATATTTAATATTAGAAAAGCATAATAATCCTCCTTTATGCAACAGACTCTAGTTTGTCTCTTCCTCTAGGAATTCTTCCAAGATGGCAGTAAACCTGAGAATGTTGGTGTCTACAATCTCTCAAAAGGAGTTAATCGATTCTGCCTGTCCAAACCAGGTATCTGTAATGATATTAATCTTCAACTCTGTAGATGATCTTTATTATCAGTATGTAACTGTTAACATTACTGCATTGCTCCTTATAGGTGTATACAAAGTGACCCCACGCTCCTGCCATCAGTTTGAACAGGACTATTACACTTACAGCACGTATGTAGACCAAAACCGGTAGAAATATGGTTACGTTTTTCCAATCAACTTTTATAAGGATGCTTGCTTTTCTGTCCATATTAATAACTGAAATATTGTGTACTTATTTATTTGAAATGATACAGCACTCTTCGATAGCAGCTTTTGAATAAGCCCAGGGGGAAACCACTTCTGTTAGGTTAAAATCATGTGGGCCCATTTTATTGTAACCACCAGTGTTTACCACAAAGTCCTAATCTTACCACCACTGAACAACTTTGAGATGAACTGGAATGCCAACTGCAACCCAGACGTCCTTACCTGACATTAGTGTCTGATCTCACTAATACTGTTTGAGCTGAATTGAAAGAGATCTTACAGTCAAGCTTAAAATTGGAGTGGAAAGTCTTGCTAGAGGAGTGCAGCTTCATCAAATAGAAAACTGGAACAAGATGTTTGTGATGCTCAGGTGACCACAAACTTTTGACAGTGTAGTATAATGTATTAAGTATTATACTGTAAAGGTATAGTCGATGTTGGATACAACAAAATGACTTTTTCAAAATAGTTTTGAAACGGCCACCGTCAGATTTTTAAGTATGTCAACAGCTTCTAGGGCACCCATTACCTTGTCTTCCCCAAACCCTTCTTCTAAAAAGGTAAAATGCATGCAATTTACCTTAAATGATTGATTATACTATAGCATTGAGATTTCCCTTCACTGGTAATGAAGGACCCAAACATTTTCCCATCATGACAGCGCTCCTGTGCACAAAACCTGAACATCAAACCTTTCTTAGAGATTCCGCATGCTCTTTGTTTTGATTTTTATCCATGTTCCAAATTTTTTTTTTATTTTTCTTTCTCTTCCCAGATCTGCCCCTAGTATCCTAACCCTAACTGCTGTCAGACATCACATGACTGGAATTATTACCACAGACAAAATGCTGGATGTCACAGTTACTATAAAGTGAGTGAGTGGCGACATATTGAATTTACACTTTTAAGAGTGATTGGAGCAATTTTTAAACGTGTACATAATATCTTAGATCATCCATTGAGAGTGAGCCTGCACTGGTCCTGGGGCCTCTGCGCTCATCTGAAGAACAGTGGCATGAGCAGCAGGTACTGGAGATTACAGCTCGCAAGAAAGAGCGGGAAGAGCGGGGGGGAGAGGACATAGGCCCACCAGTGACAGAGCAACCAGATGAACTTCATGGGCCGTTCCACTATGAGTTCTCCTACTGGGCACGGTAGGAATTACATTTTTACATTTCTTTGCATCTTATATATGGCATATGCACATCAGTTACATATCACATACATATCTTAGTTGAGGGTTGGGGGTACTGGGAATTAAACCGAGGATTTTTGGATCATAGGTTCATGGATCATAGAACAACTTCACCTCTTTAAAATTTTAACAGAAATGATTTTGTGCCTAAGTGGTAGAGGAAATAATTGTTAAGTACACAGTTGTTTAGCCTTAAAATAAAGTTTTAAAATCAATTACAAGTACAGTTATAATCATTATTATTATTTTAACAAAAGCTCAAATACTTTATAATGAAAATCCATGTGCAAGACTTTTTTCTGATTTAAAGTTAGGAGAAGGTTTGTTTCTTGTATAAAAGACACTTGGGATCTTTCATTATTTTAATAAATACTTATTTCACTAATAGATTTGCTTTGGTGTTTTTTGAGAATAAACCTGCATTAATATAATATACTGATCAATTATTTGTTATTATGCAAATGTACAATATAATCAGGGGATCAATGTTTTTGTGTAGCAATGCAGTAAATAATAATTTATTTTCACAATTGTTTTTTTTCCTTACAGTATTTCTTAATTTGACTTGTTCTGATTTAATCCTTTCATCTAGAGCTGGAGAAAAGATTACAGTTACGCCTTCATCCAAAGAACTTCTTTTTTACCCACCTGAAATGGAAGCTACAATCACAGGAGGTTTGTTTCTAAACTCTACATTTTGTAGGGATCTGCTTTAGAGTGTTATTAAAATGATGTGCAATAAAATTGAAAAAAACTTTTATATTTAGGGGTTTCTATTTTTATTTTATTTTTGGGTAAACTAAGTGAAATAAAAGTTGTTTTGTCCTCATCTTCTGATTTTTTTTTAGCTGCATTTACATCCCACAATCAGACAAACAAACGTTTGTAAATATATGTAAATATATATATATATATATATATATAATATATTTACAAACATTATAATTACTACTATTTTTTATCTTTGCTAGAAAATTGTCCAGGTCAGATGGTGGAGATTACTGGCCGAGCAGGTCTCTTCTTGCAGGGACAGGTGACTCCAGAGCTAGCGGGTGTGGAGATTTCCATTAGGACGTCTGGAGCTACAGAGCCTTTTATTACTGTTCTTACAGACATAAGTGGAACCTATAGGTGCTTAAGAATTACATTTATGTAGTAGTTATGTTTGCCTTATTATTGACAGGGTTTCAATAACTACCAAACTGTAGTTTGTAGGAATTAAGTCCACGTAAAAAATACATTTATT
Source organism: Sisor rabdophorus (assembly GCA_026260075.1). Taxonomy (NCBI): domain Eukaryota; kingdom Metazoa; phylum Chordata; class Actinopteri; order Siluriformes; family Sisoridae; genus Sisor; species Sisor rabdophorus. Next base: position 217,954 of record JAOTQW010000009.1, read on the forward strand.
ATATGTTTATTTAATTTATGAAAATTTTTATTTATTGCAAAATTAATTTAAATATGCCATCATATGTTTCTAGTATAGGAATTAGTATTACTGTGTGAAAACACGTGTATTGATCTCATCCCTTTTTTTTTCCTAGAGTTGGGCCTCTGCACAGTGACGTGCACTATGATATTAGTGCCAGTAAAGAGGGTTTTGTGTTGACTCCAGTGGAGGGCAAATCAGAAGACTTTAAAGCCTTTGCACTGGCAGGTGTTACATTTGAGGTAATAAAGCCACTGTCACGAGACTGTTTGTTTAAATAAAAAATATATAAAATTTTGATTATTTCCCAATTGTGGCTGGTGTGGTTTTGAAAACTTTAAGGGCTTTTAATCCCCCCCCCTGGCATAGCAATGTTTTAGTTCTGTTTTTTTGGCCAAATAAAAAAAAAAAAAATGCTAACTCCCCGCCCAGCCCCTACTCTTCTTTTAGCATTACACTAACAGCTATAACAGCACAACAAGAAAGGCGATCAAAAGTTGTAATTTATTAAAATATTAATGAATTCTATAGAGGGTATTTTTTAAATGATTGTTTCATAGACATTTTACGTTTTAGTTTTCAGTCAAGTGCATTTAGAATTTTTGGTTAAGTGCATCTCTACTGCAGTATATCATATACTTGGACAGGCAATGATGTGCGGTTTTTGTGTTTATTGGATCAGCATATGCATCAATCTGGTTTTTTTTTTCTTAACAGATTAAGGCCGAGGACGGGCTTCCGCTATCTGGAGTGCTTCTCTCTCTCAGTGGTGGAAACTTTCGTTCCAACCTGCTCACACAGGACACAGGGCTGCTAACCTTTAATAACCTGGTAAACAGTAGGAAAAATTGCACTTCTAGGCTTAAGTTATTCTTACAATAGAAAATTAACTAGGAAAAGGAATCCATTTGTTTTTAGGTCCATGTCATGTAGTATAGTAGTTTCAGGTACTGCTAAACTGAACATTAACAGCAATTATTCTGTGTAAAACATACTAATTAAGTGGTTAAAGTTGTTATATGTAGGGTAAATCAATTATTTTTTCTTAAAATGTCCCCACAGAGTCCTGGGCAGTACTACTATAAACCTATGATGAAAGAGTTTCGCTTTGAGCCTGTAGCTCAAATGATCACCGTAGAAGAAGGGCAGAGCCTCCGTATCCCTATCATTGGATTTAAAACTGCATACAGGTACATCAAGTGTAGTCTCGTACATGCTCAAAAGTCTGACATCACATGCCTTTTTTTTATCAAAAATATTTTTAAAGAATTTTTAGAGAGGTGGGGAAAAGAGGCAAAGGTTAAGTGTATAATATTGAGTGACAAACATTCAAGATTATATTCTATTTCTTCATATTTCATTAATGGCATTTTTTTAAAGGTCCTTAAGTCTTGCAACCTCTGTGGCAACATACTGTATGTCCATTCAATTTCATCTTAGATGTATAATATATATATATTTTTTTACCAACATGTGCCGTTCAAATCAGTTTAAGTGGTCAGTAAAACAAAATTAATTTTTCCATAAATCCCCAATAAAACACAGCATTTTAGTTACATGTTTTTTTAGATTAAAAAACTGATCATGAATATCACATAAAAGCACTACGATAGAGATGTACTGCAATAAACTGATTTTATTAAGTCTTATATAAGAGTTTGGGAACATGGTTATTGCAACAGAATCAGGGACCAGAAAAGAAGTTAAAAAAAGCATGTGTAGATGTGTCCGTGCAGTGTGTTTCACAGCTCAGAATGGTCAGTAAATTGTTAGACTCCCATCCTACTTTTAAACTGTATGTGTGCAGTATATTTCATTCTAAACATTATCTGAACGCTATAGTAATATATAGAATAATATATAGTCTCATTGCTTTTATGCTTACGGCCTCATGATATACAGCAAAGTAAAATATTTTTAACCTACATTTAATGTACAATAGCAGGTGAAAATGATTTGCTGATCTAAATTGTATACACTCAGAATCGAGTGGTACTCAATTATTGTTGAGATGATAATTCAAGCCTCATATGTTGTAAACGTTGTACTGCTGTGGGTATCTCTAATTGTTAATTGTGTTGTTTAGTTGCTATGGCACAGTGCAATCTCTGGGTGGCGATGCTGAGCAGGGTGTTGCAGTAGAGGCAATAGGCCAGGGGGAGTGCAGCATGTACAGTGAGGACACGGTGACAGATGAAGCAGGAAGGTTCCGACTTCGAGGACTGCTGGTAAGAATATTTATATAATATAATATTAATAAATATGTATTATTTATGATTAACACCAGACCATCACTCAGGCTATATTCATTGTGACTTTACACTTATACTTTTCTCTTGTTCAGCTAACATGCATGTTTTTGGACATTGGGAGGAAACTTTTTGTTTGTTTGGTTGGTTTTTTTGCTTTCTCTGCAAAAAATTACATAACCTGGCTATATAACTGTTATATACTGGTAATAGACAAGTATATAACTGTTATATTTCGGTCTATTACCCTCATAAATGGAAGCACATGGTAGCACATGCACATTAGACAAATTAAATATATATATATATAGGAAAGGGAGGAAACTGGAGTACCCGGAGGAAACCCACGCAAGCGTGGGGAGAACATGCA
>JAOTQW010000009.1:305508-316323 GCA_026260075.1 Sisor rabdophorus
TGGACTGATACCAGAAAGACCAGGGTTTGATTCCCAGCACCACCAAGCCACCACCTTGGGCTTGTTTAACCACTGTTTAACCCCTAATGGCTCAGTTCTTAGTTGCTCTGGATAAGGGCATCTGCCAAATGCTGTAAATGTAATGTCATGTAAATGTCTTTAATATGAGGCCACAAGACCCGTCATCTGTGGAAGTGGCAGAAAGCAGTGATGTGGTTTAAGTAGCTTTGAACATACCTCATTTAAAATCCATTATTTTAAACAACCTTACTTTAAAATTGCTCTGTGACGTTGTATATCGTCTGTACAATATATATTCAAATAGTAGATGTAGTACATACGAATTTCATTCATACCACTCTTAAGCATTCTATATAGTAAATACTTAAACTTAAATATATTACACATAATAATAATAATTTAATAGTATGTGATTTTAAACAAAACCCAGTTGTTGGGTTTGATAATTATCCCTTATTGAAAGAAATCATCTAAGAAATTATTGTCTCTTCCTCTCTAATAAACTAAAAATCCACCAAACATCATCGTCCTGTCATTTATCTTCTATCGCCACTAATTCTTAGTCACAGGCATCTGCTGAAGCCTATCCCAGTGCACACGGGGCGAGAGGCAGGGGTACACTCTAGACAGGTTGCCAGTCCATCGCAGGGCCACACATAGACGAACAATTACCAGACTCACATTCACTCCTACGGGCAATATTAGAATCACCAAATAACCTAATGTACATGTTTTTGGACTGTGGGAGCAAACCTGGGAACCCAGAGAAAACCCACAGAAGCGCAGGGAGAACAAGCAAACTCCCCACACTCAACATCAAGGCACTAATAAACTTCCAAATACACAAACACAAATTCACACTTTTGTGAATGAACACAAATCTGCAACTCTCCACTCTGTTGGATGAAGCAAAGCTGAACAGAGTCTCTAAATAGGATGAGCAAAAGGTATGTATGTGTAAAGGCCAACTGTCCACAACCTTTTGACCACACGGTGGACAAAGTCCTTAGTTAAAAACCAACAAACATTTAACAGTGTTCTGGGTTTGTATTTCTACAATATACTCACAAGCAGCCGTCTTCGTTTCTCAAAATAGCTGAGAAATGTCTCCAGTGCCTTCTTGGTATCAACAGCCTTTGCGGTAGGCTTGTCCACAGCATCTTTATCCTCAGGGCTGCTGGTTTTTTGAGCCATATTTCGGTTGTGAAGATTAATCTTGGCATCCTGGGAGGTTTTGGCTACTTTTTTCTCTGTGTTATTCTTTTTCACAGGCTTCTCTGTTCTGTGTGTTTTTTTCTTTTTCTCTGATTTCTTCTCCTGTTGCGTAGTTAGAACAGGTTCCTGTGGTTCACTTACTGTAGGCACTGCTGCCTCTTGCTTCTCTATGTGTTCATGGATCTGTTCTCTCGATAGTTTTTTTCCCCTGGCCGGTTTGTCCTTGTTGGGCTTCTGCCTGCGAGATCCAGGTGAATTCTTCTCTGTTCGATCTATTTGTTGAATCATTAATTTAGATGTACTAGACGTGCGAGTTGCGCTGGGTTCCCTTTGGTGTTTGTGTGTAACGGGTTCCAGGGTGTTCACTTGGGCTTTGTGTTTTTGTAATGGTATGTGTGGGTGTCCATATGCCACTGTAGTTGATAAAGAAATAGCATGAACAGTGGTTGAAGGCAGAGTTGGCGGAAGTGTAGTGGATGTAGTCGTAATTGTAGTTGTACTAGTGGTGGTGGTAGTAGTTGTGGTAGGTGTTGTGGTGGTGGTAGTAGTGGGGAGTTGGGTTGTGGTTGCAACTGTTGTAGCTACAGGTTTAATACTAGATGCTTGTATAATTTTCCTTCTTCTTGTGATTTTTGTTGTAGGGATGGTTTTAGATTTTGTGGTAGTATTCTGGGTAGGCTTAGAAGGAGGTATTGTACCTTCTACCATCTCATTATTTTGAGAGCCAGATAAATCTGTCCCAACAGCCTTTACTACTATTCCCTGCATTCCGTTGGCCTTACACCTTTCCACAAAACCAATCTGTCTGGCTTTCTCCAGTCTGCGCTTAGGCGTCTGGTCTATTATCTCATACATGGCCTCAAGCTGCACTGGGTATGGGTACCGCTCCTCCACCTGCAAGGTTTTTCTGAGCAGTGCCATGCCAAACTTGCCTTCTTCCAGTTTCAGAAAGCTCATCAGCCTGGGCACTAAGGCTGGATCTAACTGTTCTTCAACAATCGAGCCATTGTCGTTTACAAGTCTCACTTTGCCCCCCATTCCTTCTATTCCATGGAACATGATGATCTGCTGCATGTGGCGGTCAGCCATTTGGCAATACACATCTGGCTTGAGTAAGCTCATCATCAGCCTGTAGTATCCGTCGGACTCGTGCGGTGCTGAAATGACCAGCAGGCGGTTCTTCCCCGCAAACCTTGCGAGAATGTTAGAGCTGGTTCGATTGGACAGCCGAAAGCCTTGTTGAGGCGCGTTGTTTTCCATGTGAGCTTGCAGCAGGTTGGGTTTCTCAACGTTCTGTAGGTTTGAACCTGTTTGAGGTAAAGGTCTGCGTCCTTTCGAGACTCTTCTCACAGGCGCTCTGGAAGAATCTGTTGCCTGGTCTGCCTGAAGAAGTACTGCATTCCCTGAGACTGCTGCAAAAGTGTTTGATGGCAAGCCCACGTGTCTTTTCTCGGCATGAGAGTGCGTTCTTGAGAAATGTGTGTCTCCAGAAGACTTGAAATCAGATGCTTGTGCAGTCCATAGCAGAACACACAAAACCACATGTGTGTGAAAGAACCTCATAGCAGTGGAGCCGCGGGGAGAAAGTCCACTGGCCATTAGCATGCAAAACATCGCCCAGACGCCAAAATGGTCTGTTTTATGGTAGAAATTCAACCACAGAGAACAAAAAACCCTGCAGACATGAGCTCAAAATTGATGAAAACATGAATAAAAACAACACAACATCTAATTCAAACGAATCAGACCCAAGGAATCGTGGGTTTCATTCAACACTTACGATCCAGTGAATAGATTTTAGAAATAATCCATCCTCTAAACGAGCGGAATATTAAAAACTATTTTTTTAATCGAGCGAAATCTTTTATCTGTTAGTGTTTTTGTATGAAAGAATAAGAAAAAGCACCGATGCGTTTTTTCCGCTAGCTGAAAAGCGACCGCAGAACTTACCGTGAAATCACAACCCAGATGTGCTGCTCGAATTCATGTCCTTAATTATTACCACACATTCCTCCAGTACAGCGATCGGAACCACCTCCTCCATCGGCTCTTATCGGCCTCCGTGGTCCACACACACACACACGCACACACACATATGCAGCTCAGTCCGGAGCTCGAAATCCCCGCCCACCGCCTGCCTGCACTCCGTCCAGAATCAGGCTGTGCTCGTATCTCATTTACATACGATAGTGAATATTAACACAAATCAGCTATAATGAAATCGGAACAGAAAAAAAAATGTAAATGATCTTTGGCAATACCGTGGCAGGAGAAAACCTTAGAGAAAACATGAGGGAAAATCTTGAGAGGAACCGGAACCCATCCTCAGTGGCGGATAATCTGTGCAGGAGGGGGTATTATTTGTATTTTAATTAATTGTTCATTATTATAATTAATATTTTATTAAAATTATCATATCATAATATTTTGCCCTCATGTAACCGAACCGTCGTGATGTCATGCCTTTTTTCCCCTCTGGGTCCCTCTAGCGGACAGCAATAGTATTGGTATAAGTGGCCGAATTATTTAAATAATTACTTTACATTTGACTTTAATTCGCTGATTTATGATACATTAAATTCTGTAACTGCATCATGTAACTATTTAACATTACATTTTCCACATATTTTAGCTAGCAGTATTAATACATTATCATCCATTGGATATTTAAAGTTGTGCTTAATCAGCATACTGACACAGTTCAGACAGGCCACCCTGAGTAAACTAACTATCAGCTGATTAAGAAAAAAACCTACACAAACCCTAACAGCTGATCGAGCTCTAAGCACTGGATTGACACTCAAATTTAGACAGGGCACCTTACTAAACTACAGCTCAGCTGTTTGCTCTGCCACTTTACTACCCACCTCCACTTCACTCCATCTCCTCCTTTAACCTGCTATTTACACAATCTTATACTATTGACTTTGTTGTTCTGTTCTGGGGGAATTTTTGCTGCTTTTCCATCTTTCACCCTGTCTAGGCTTTACATTAGACCTTAGGAAACAACAAGGAATTTGGAAGCGTCATACCACCAAATGTAAACTGTGAGCATGGCAGTAAAGATTAATCTAATGGCTGCTTATTTGTTATCTTTTTTTTAACTTTTGAGGGTTAGAAGCCCCCTCCTCGAGTGGTGGTGCTGGGAATTAAACTCGTAACCCCCAATTCACAGGGTCAACACCTTAACAACATAACCATAGTTATACATACATACCATGTCCTGAGCTAACATTATGCGTAGGGCAGCATGTTTATCACTTTCAGACTCGGAAACAGCTTTTATTTTCTATAACATGGAAACTAGGCACCCTGACTGGGACAATTCACCCCAAATGGAATGCCAGTGAATAACAGGACACCAAACACACACACACACACTCACACACACGCATACACACGCAATAAAGTAAAAACCCACTTCATCTAGCCGCATGTTTTTAAACAATAGAAGGAAACCAGAGAATCTGTTTGTTAACCCAGACTGGTGTGAGGAGGACACAGAAAACTACACAGACTGAAACTCGAGCAGAAGTCTCAGATTCCTGTAGCTAGGCTGACAGAAGGGAACCCTAATGTCTTCTGCTGTTGAAGGCCTTCCGCCCTTAAGGTTTAACTTGTTGTGCATTTTTTTATTCTCATCACAACTGTAAAAAGTGTTTTTTATTATAGTTACCAAACTTCCTGTCAGCACAAATCTCTTAATCGCTCACCCTGAAAGAAACCTGCTGCTTCCGGAGTATTTTTTCATTATACTATCTGCAGTTTATGTTTGTGTATTATATTTATTGTGCTGTTTATAAGAACATAAATATTGCCCAGTGAGTTTTGTTTTAGTAGGTATTATTCTATATTTATCTCTTTATTACTAAATGGTGTAACTACAGGGTGTTCTTGGGATAGTTTTGTTTACCCTGTAACCTTCATTAGGTTTCAACATTAATACATTTAGAAGAAAACCAGTGAATCCTGAAAACAGGACCTGGAGCTGAGAATGCAGCGGTTGTATATACTTACCGATTAAAAGAAGGGATTTCTCTATTGAATAAATCAATGGCTATGAAAGGTAGTGCATTATAGGGCAGTGTGGTGGTGTATTGGTTAGCATGGTCACCTTACAACAAAAGGTCATGGGTTCGAATCCCGGGCTCGGGGTCTATCTGTGCGGAGTTTGTATATTCTTCCCACGCCTTTGCGTGGGTTTCCTCTGTGTACTCTGGTTTTCTTCCATAGTGCAAAAACATGTGCATTAGGTTGTGATTTATTGAATGCATTAGTGACTCTAAATTGTGATTTATTTAATTTAGTGACTCTAAATTGCCCATAAGAGTAAATGTGTGTGTGGTTGTGCAAATCATTTCTAATTTAGCATGAAAAATTTTGAAAAATGTCAGCCAATCAATTTCCACACATCTCCTAAATCTGATGTATCCTTACCTATCGTTTAGGGATGTGCTGGACTTCTTATGTTTGTTTTTTAAATCCCATCTCCAAGCTCCAGTGATCACCACTTATCCCTACTCTTTAGTACAATCCTGTTTACAACATCAGCATCCTCTGTTCCTAGTACCTCTGCTTCTAGTACTATTCGTCCACTTCTTCATTCCGAGCATTCCCCTCTGATTCCCAGTATCATGTATCTATTTGCTTATTTCACAATTAATACAGCTTATCTGTGTACTTGCTTACTTATTTATGGAATTAATTAACTTAAAGTCAAGTTTATCTTTTACAGCAGTGAGCTGCCTCTGAATGATGAGTCTTCAAGCTGAAGAAGTGCTTCAGGATGCATCAGCAGGTCTGGAGAGAATTACTGGTATTTCACTCTTAGCTTTGCCCAGATTTGTCTGTTGTTATTGCATTATGCATTACTTTTTATAGCATGATAATCACTGATTTAATCATTTAATAAATCACTTCTCCACCTTTTGGCTAACTATTGTATCTGCTTCCATCAGTGTAAATATATATGTCTTCTATTAGAGGACATTGCACTAAACTGGTTTGAGATCAGGATACACAGTATTTTTGGTGCAACGGTGGCTTAAATAGTTAATAAGCAGAGTTGTTAATGAAAAGACCAGGAAGACTTGAGTTCTGACCCAAACCTTTCAAAGAGGCTTAAGCTAAAAAAAACATTACACTATATGTTGTGCTTAATCATGAATGAGACTGATGAGACTTATTGTTTATTTATAAATAATAACATTTTGATTCTGCAGTCCAACATTCTAATCTTGGCGTCAGGTCTTGTGCTGACTTGACAGAGAGACAAACATAGAATCACACAGTAAAAATAAAATAATGGTCAAGGACAATGTTCAGAGTGTAAGCAGCAACTACAACAGGTCTGGTTATGATAGTGTAACTGAAATAGAGAGACATATTGTAATACAGTGGGCAATCACTGGGACATACAGTGGGCAATCACAGGAACATACAGTGGGCAATTACTGGGACATACAGTGGGCAATCACGGGGTCATACAGTGGCCAATCACTGGGACATACAGTGGCCAATCACTGGGACATGCAGTGGGCAATGACTGGGACATACAGTGAGCAATCACTAGGACATACAGTGGCCAATCACTGGGACATACACTGGCCAATCACTGGGACATACAGTGGCCTGAAATAGTCCCCGCACTTTGCATGGGTTTCCTTCAGCTGCTCCGGTTTCCTCCCACAGTCCAAATGTACATTAGGTTAAGAGTGAATGTGAGTGTGTGTGGTTGTTTGTTTGTGTGGGTGCCCTGCGATGGACTGGCGTATACCCTTGCCTCTTGCCATAAGTGTGCTGGGATAGGCTCCAGCAGACCCCCATGACCTCAAGTTATGGAGAAAGTGGGTATAGATGATGAATGAATAAATGAACATATCTTTCTTATCCACCCCAAATTTACACCTCAATCAGGCAGGTATAAATAGTATTTGAGGGTAACAGGGGGACCAATCCATCACAGGGCGACATACAGACAAACAACCTGACACACTCACGCCTATGAAAATTTATCATCACCGATCTGACATGTTTTTGGACTGTAGGAGGAAACCCAGCGTACCTAAATTAAACAAATGCAAGCACAGCAGGAACATGCAAACGCCACACAGAAAGACCCCTGCAGGAGACACTAACCAGAAAACAAACTAGAATGCTAACCTCTAAGCCACTGTGCTACCCAAGAGGTATTCAATCATTCATCTTTTATACCTGCTTATTTCCGAACTCGCCTACATTATCTTAAGTCTAGTTTTTTTTAAAGCAACCGGTTTAACAATACACACACAACCCCCCCCCCTCACACACAGAGGATCCAGTAATTTAAGCCTCTTAACACTAATGCATGTGTTGCTGAGTGAGCACTGGACAAGAAAATAGCTTCAGGAAATTCATCAGCAGTTTAGAAGTCCTGGTTTGGTTTTGGGCAGTGTGTTAAAATGGAATAAAGGGCAAATACATAAACTGGGCAAGGCCTTTAAAGTGCAGCTAATAGAATAAAATGTCTGGCGTGGTGGCGATGTGGGAGGTGCCTCTCAGTGACGGGATTTACCAGATTAAATTTGAGCATGGAACCACCACAGGGAGGCGTGTGATTTATATCAATGGAAAGGTGAGCTGAAATATTATACACTTATTTACACTTTTTTCTTTCAGATAAGAAGCATTGTAGGAAACTAATCATAATGTTGTTATAATACTGTACCTATTTAATAAACAAAAATTTATTTTAAAGGAGGTCCTTAGAAGGGACTGGATGTTCAAACTGGTAGGCAAGGAAACATTCCCTGTTGGACATACAGGTGCAAAAGCTACTATAAATATTGAAGCACTTACTGGATTTACTTATGAGTACACATTGGAAATCAACGGAAAGAGTCTTCAGACTTTTATAGACAACTGGGCCAAAATATCTGCGACTTGGCTGCTGAAACTCGAAGGTGCTGACTGCAGGATTGTTCTGGGTAAGAAAGAAAACGTTACACTATTAAAAATGTGGTCTGGAAGAATGCAGTTAGTATGAAGTAGCTAGTAGCTACTATAATTTTTTATTTGTCAAATATGATTAGTAGATTGCAGTCATAAGCCAGACACTGCAATTCTTGTGCATGTTTTTATGTGCTCTTTATTCTTTTTTGTGGTGTTTAAATCATTTTGCTTTCTTCAACTGATTAGAGAAAGATACTATGGATGTGTGGTGCAATGGTCAAAAGGTGGAAACCACAGTAAGTTATGAAAAATACCACTGTTTGTCACGATTAAGAATAAGCTGCTACAGACAAATAACATACAGTTGATGCAGTTACAATGCAGCCATTTGCCAAGATAGATGTGTTCTGTTTTTACTGCTATACAGGGGGAGTTTACAGACGACGGTAGTGAGACACACTTTGCAGTGAGAAAACACAAGTGTTGCATTAAAGCCACTGGCAATGGGATAAAAAGAAATGGGTTAATGCACACTCTGATCGTGGATGGGACAAAGGTCATGTGACAGTAAGGAAGTACCTGTTTTACTTTAGACCAGTTAAGACTGAGTTGGTGAAGGAGCAAAAAAACATGATTAATGAAATGTCTGTATAGTCAGAGCTTATGGGGAAAACCAGTTTTTGTCAATAAAAATAACTATAACAATATGGCATTATTCATTTTTTGTGTTTAAACAGATTTGTAGAAAAAAATCTAGGAAATGCGTGGCGTAGTGGTTAGCACCGTTGCTTCACAGCATGAAGGTCCCGGGCTTGATTCGCATGTCGTGAGTTGTAAACATGTACATTAGGTTGATTGGTGAATGTAAATTGCCCATAGGAGTGAGTGTGTGTGGGTGTTCATCTTTGTGTGGCCTTAGAATGGACTGGTGACCTGTCCAGGGAGTACCTGCCTCTCCCTGTATGTGTGCTGGGGTAGGCTTCAGTAGACCTCAGTGACCCCGAGTTAATGTGAGTTGTGACCTCGTTAAGATGAATGAATGTTTAACTTACACTATATAAATGTATTTGCTTGTACTAGAATTACATTATTAATTTGCTAAAACCAACAGATTTAAACACTGTTTAATAAATGACAATGAAGTACACGAAGCCTATGAGCTAAACAAAGTCATTGTGTATTCTGGTTGGAAAGGAAGAGTTTGAGTGTCCTGCACAGAGCCCTGACCTTCAACCCCACTGAACACCTTTGCAATGAACTGCAACCTTGGAATGAAAAGTCACCTTTATTTATATAGCCCATTTAAACATTAGAAATAGCAGCAAGGAACCAAAACTTTATCAGTAATATAATGGAGTGAAAAGGGCTTATTATCTTAATAATATTACATCTGGGGCTCTTTGCCGATTCGAGTTCACGGATCGATTGATTGCTATATGTGGTGTTATTGCTAGAACACAATATTACTACAATTACATTAGGGCATTTGACAGACACCCTTATCCAGAGAGACTTTCATTTATTTCTTTTACACAACTGAGCATAGTGAGGATATAGGGCCTTGGCCAAGGTGCAAGTTGGCAGTCCCTTTAATTGAACCCCGATTTTCCAATTAGCAGTCCAACACTATAACCACTGAGTTACCACTTTCAGTGTATTATGGTAAATAAAACCCCTAGTTTGGAAGTTATTAATTAAGGAAGAGTAAGAATGATAGTCAGGTGAACCAATGCTTCTGTCCTTATGCACAAAATAAATTGAACAAAATTGCAATAACAGGTGTTAGAACATTCATTGCTTTAAATGATCATTCCACAAGTCTTATCTGTGTATGCAAATGCATTTAAACGCAACCTGTTGTGCTCAGATTAATCGCTGTATCTGACGTACACTGCGTTTGTTGCCATGTGACGCTTGTGTTGGGTCTTGACCACATGGATGGCAGCTGCAACTCTTAAAATAGGCGTTGCCAATTCTAACCACAAAAAAAGTTTTAAAGCAGGTTATATGGCCTGAAGAAATCTTATCCTACTCATGTTTACATAGTTGTAGCATTTTGATTAAAAGTCTTTAATAACCATACAATAACTGTTAAGACCAAGATTGTTTTCCACTTTACAGATGATGCCAATATTTTACTGGCATATTTTATATAGTTGGAATATAAAAAAAACCTCATAACCTCTAAAAACCTTAATGAAACCTATAAAGACACACATCTAATGAATTTAAAACAAACCACTTTATTGTGACATCAACAACAACACACATGAGTATGTGCCATTACAGTGAGACACAATTGCTAAAATTTAGATATCAGTATATACATAATAATCAGTTCAAAAGTGTACATAAACAATATCTATTGCAGTAAATTAAATCTATTACCTTTGGAGGAAATATGATAATAGAGGATCTGTTAAATGGAGGATCGTCGTTCAATTTCCAACACCAGCAACCTGCCATCACTAGGCCCCTAAGCAGGACCCTATATAAAATTTATATTGTACATATATTTTATTTATGCATTAAATAAGCTGGGTGGCGCAGTGGTGTAGTGGGTAGCACGGTCGCCTCACAACAATTATGTCCTGGGTTTGAATCCCGGGCTTTGGGTCTTTCTGTGCGGAGTTTGCATGTTCTCCCTGC
>JAOTQW010000009.1:424453-439872 GCA_026260075.1 Sisor rabdophorus
TTGGTTCAGTGTCACCATATGACAATTAATTAATTAATTAATTAATTAATTAATTTATCTTCTATACCCATTTTTTTCTCTAACTTTGGCTCACTGGGGTCTGCTGGAGCCTATCCCAGTGTGCATAGGGTGAGAGGCAGGGATACCACCTGGACAGGTCACCAGTCCATCACAGGGCCACACATAGAAGGACAAGCAAACCTATGGGCAATTTAGCGTCACCAATCAACATAATGTACATGTTTCTGGACTGTGGAAGGACACCAGAGAACCTAAGCAAGCGGGGGGAGAACATGCAAACTCCGTACAGAAAGAGCTCTTGCCCAGGAATCGAACTCAGCACCTTCTTCCTAACAACTACGCCACCATGCCAGGTATTTATTTATTTGTTTATTTATTTATTATTTACAATATTCTTTCATATCCATGGATGCGTTTCATGGATCTATTTTACGTTTTATTATTTTCCTTCTGTGTTTTAAATTCATATCGTCCAAACTAAGGTTCAGTAAAGCTTATCTTATTTTTGTAAGCACCGGTCCACACCAGAAGCCAAACAGATACAACTCAAACAACAAAACTCCAGATGTCCTGCACACAGCTAATTAGAGGCTCTAGTCCAAAGTCTAACAGTGGATCTGTAACAGACCTCAATCACGGCACTGCTTAAAGCACTTTCTGCAGACGGACCACTCATCCAGTGGGGAGCAACGGCGTCTGCTTAACAAACTCAGTCCAACCGCTCATTTTACCCAAATGTGTATTTGTACAGTATTTTTTTAGTAGAGAGTGAATCGTATTACCCCTGTCCTGAGAGTGATTTGGGGTTCATTTATTTGGAGCTTAATTTGCTTATAAATAAAACCCATTGTTAGACTAACCAGCCATTTACACCTATAACTATTAGACATTAATAACATTGATACATCACTGAAAACAGAACAAAATGACTAGGAAACAGATCTCATAGCTGTGTATTATATTTCCTGCTCTAGAATCTGTGAAAAAAACACAGAGCCAGGGTTTTGTTGTTGCCTAAATTTTAAGCCGAATGTTATGAATATTAGGACATTATCGCAGAAGACTCTCATGAGTTTAGTAGTCCAGGCATGCCGCAGTGAGTCCGCCCTCACTGCCGTCTCACACATGGTGGCCATATTAGATTTGACGCAAATTCACCCCAGGCTGCTGCACACGTCTGAAAAGACGATGATTTAATAATTACATGCTTAATTACTGGTACAGGCAAAAGGACTAAAATAGAGTGGAAGCCTTATGATTCTAAAATTGGGTTAGTTCCTTGTTCAGTGCACGCCTTTTTCTGTGGATCATCATGCTAACAGCTTTCTTACCCCAGACATTTTTCTATCCAATCTATAGGGAGGATGTAAACAACTTATGTAATTAGAAATTAAAGTAATTAGAAAAAAATTTTAAAGGAAAAAGCAGATCAAATTTAATGTTAAGGTCATAAAGTTCCCACCATGTTAGACATTTTAAGAAGCCTTTTTCTTAGTAAAGTTTGACACATCACTAAAGAGACTGAACTTCACAACTTAGTTCAGCCTCATCATGTTGCATCTGAGCGAAAGAATTATGAAGAATAAAAAACACCAGGTCAATTAATACCATGATGTCAACATGAAGAGTGATAAAAACAGTTGAACACGTAGACAAAGACTGAAAGAGAGTGAAACGTGAGTGTGGGAATGATAGAGCGAGAGCGTGTCAGCAGCAGGGTTAGTCCTAAAGAAGCCGACGTTTGATGAAGTGTTGTGTGTCTCTGCTTTGTGGTGGATTAAACATTATTACGGCGAGAGGGAGACAGTATGCTCAGCTTTCCTGAGCCCTAATGAGATCTGTCTCCTCATTTTTCATACACTAATTAGTTCTACATGAGCCCAGAACACACCGCCTGCTCACCACAGCCACACCAGCCTGCAGAGGGAGCAGATACCCTTACAGAACTATGGCTGAGATAAAGATTGAATTTGAGCTCTGCTATGAGTAAGTAGTTATAGTTGCTAGTCACTTCTCACAAATAGTAACTAACCAATTAACTTAGTAATTTTTTATTATAAAAGTGTCTAGTTACCATGGACAGTGACTATTGCAATACTTTAAAATAATGGTGTGCTTCTCTCTTATTAACCTAACATGCATGTTTTAAACCATGAGAGGAAACCGGAGTACCCGGTGTAAACACACACAAGCACGTGGAGAACATGCAAAGTCCGCGCAGGGGCCCTAGTAATCGAATCCAGGACCTTATTACTGTGAGGTGACAGTGCTAACCCGTAAGCCACAATGCTGCCCTGGATGACCCCAATATTGAACAGAATAAATGAATGAAACAGACACTAAATAGAATAAAACCTTGTACACTAATCTACACTATTTTAAGGTGGTATCATGTAACTGTGTCTGGTGCTTTATTAGATTAGACATACTTGCTACCCACATAAAAAAACTTTCAGAAATGACTTCCTGGACATAAGCTGCATGTTAAAAAAAAATAAATTGTCTTTTACCTTAATGAGGAAATTGTAGTGTTTATACTTCTAGTTTGTGAAAGCAACCTTTAAACTCGTGGATCTTGCCATCTTTCTGATTCCCATAGTACATCCTAAATTTTATTCATACTACCCGTAAGAGTACTATGTCAGCAAGTATGTGCTTAATTAAATGTAGCACAGAATAGAATAATTTTTGGACAGAGCCAGCTATGATCAGTTTTGTGGCCAACTAAGATCAGAAAAAAAACTTGAGAGCGTTTCCTCAGATAAAAACCTCTGTATTGAGCTCAGTTATAGTAACACTGCGGTTTATTGTCCGTATCGGTCACAGCATTGTAAAGGTGGAAACAGTAATCCGTCTGATTAATCATTATTGTCAAAAGTAACACCGTTCATAATGCTGTTTATTTTATTGCTGGTATTCTTCACATCACTGATCAGAATTATACTGTTCTGTCACATGTTACCTTCTCCTTAATGAAGAATACACAAGATCAATACTGTGGGTTTTGGGTATGTTTGTATAGCACACTGGAGAAAATCTGACCTTATTCTAATGATGAGAGGGTCTTTTGGCGCGAACTGCCTGGATAGGAGCGGGAACCCATGCCAAAACAAGAGCTATGTGGATAAGCACTTGCACTTCTGTTTTTTAAAAGCCTTTAATATACTTGTTGACGCTGTCCTCCTCAACCCCATAAGTCAGTGCTGGCCTGTGATTTCCCAGATTTCCCTGCTAGTGTGGCTGAATTGGGCAGGTGGTAATTATTTAGTGGGGCAGTTGTGTAATTGCTAATGTGGCGGTACACATGCTTTATACAGGCTCTTGATACCATGGATGTACTTTTCTATTCTTAAATATCTGCTTATCTATTCTTAAATATATTTGTTGGGGCTGTCCCTCCTTAACCCTATCAAGTCATAAATTTTATTCTATTCAGTCCACTTTTACATTCGACTTGATACAGATCAGATGAATAAAACGATTTTTGGGGTTCTTCAGAAACTGGATGAAACGGAAAGATTTTGTTCACCACAGAGGTTTAAAATTTCCCACAACACTGTGGACCATATCTATCTACATGAAATAGACAATAGCATACATTATGTTTTCTAGCTCAGATTTTGTCTCACTTTTACTCCTATAATAACCTACAAACTTTCGGAAAGGATTTTCACTGGCATGGTAAATGTGGCGGTAGGGAATTATTCATTCAGTTACCATAGTAATAGTCTTGCTCATGGGCAGTGGCAGTGATTCCAGTGATTCTGGTAAATGAAACTCACAACCTTGAATTATGTGTAAAAATTGAGTGTTGGTTTGTGTATGACTAGTGGAAACCTATGTAAAACCACTTATCTCCAGGTAGATCTTTATTTGAAAACCATGTGCCCTTGTGGAAAAGTTATAAAAATGAATCAATGAAAAATTCTAAAACTTATATCCAACAATACCATCTCAGAAATTTGACAAAGGAACGTCAGGCTTTAAATGGTTAGAGGGGGAACCCATGCCAAAATAAGAGCTATGGGAATAATCACTTGCGCTTCTGGTTTTTAAAGGCCATAAATATACCTGTTGGGGCTGTCCCTCCTCAACTCTATAAGTCAGTGCTGACCTGTGATTTCCCATATTCCCCTGCTGAACTGGGCAGAGTGGCTGGTAATTAGGTGGCGGGGCAGTGGTGTAATTGAGAAGGCGCACACCTGGCCTTTAATGAACTGCTCACCTGGTTCTAGTGTCCCAGCATGTGTGATCATTCTATCTGTCTCCTTCACTCTCACTGTAGGCACTTTAAACGGGATTTTCAAACAACACTATAAAGCTGTAACAGGTTTGCACTCCTTCCCACATGGTAATTATCCCCCAATGGCCACCCTTTGTTGACCCACTGTTTAACAACTTGTCCCACTGTGTTGGGTCTACATTTTCTAATGTGCAAGCTATTGTTCATGAAATGGTCCATAATTCTACTAAAACAAGGAATCTTCTAAAGCTTTCTCCCGACATGCTTTTAGGAAAAGTCTACCGGATGTCCTGTGATAAACTGGTGTCCATATTCCATGAACAGCATATTGGTACTTTGGGCCCAGGGTTTGATTGTGATTGCACATTTCTAAACCACAAGCCCAAAGCAAGGAGTTTGTGGGCATGAAGTAAACTGTCAAATGAACCAATGAACATGCTGAATCTTTAATAGTAGGTACAGAGCGAGCAAATGTTTACTGTTTAATAATTATTTTGAAATCTTGTAGATATACAAAGCTATGAGTTATATTATTGCAATAATTGATGCAACCCTCAGAGTGACTCTGGTCTAAAAAAGTGAATGTTTCAGTTCAGGGCAGCGCGGTGGTATAGTGGGTAGCATGCTTGCCAGAAAGCAAGAAGGTTGTGAGCATTCCCGGGTCTTTAAATGTTTGCTTGTTTGGGTCTCCACAGTCCAAAAACATCCACATTAAGTTGATTGGTAATTCTAAATTGCCTATTAGAGTGAAAGGGAGTGTGTTGTTTGCCTATATGTGGTTCTGCGATGGACTGGTGATCTGTCATGGTTGTACCCCTGCCTTTCGCCCTATGTGTGCTGGGATAGGCTTTAGCAGACCCCTGTGACCCAGAGTTAAACCCAGAATAAACGGATAAAAAGGATGAATAAGTGAATGAATTATGAAGGATTAGGGATGCTTTTAACCTTACAGATTAAACAAAGAATTATTATTTGCAAAGCCACATCTTATTGTTGGCTATCAACTCGATAGGCTCGTAAATCCTTCACACAAACTTATAGTTTTTTTGTCCTATAACAAGGCAAAAAGTTTATTTTTGAACATCTCAAACAAAAGTTGCTACAATTATACAAATAATTGCTGTTGTTTACAGCATAATCGGTAAGCCCCTTTCTGGGGAGACACCATGAAGTTAGTGAACGCAGGTTCAGCCCAAACCTTTAGGAAGCCTTTGCTGCCGCTAATATGGCTTTTATTGTTAATTCTATTATCAGTTTTATTTGTTGTAGCGATGTTGCTGCATCATACAAATGATTCTTTTCCCATGACTTCAAATTAAAATGCGAAAGAGTGCTCAGGTGTTATAAATAAAACAATTTCAATGCGAATTACGTTGCGTACTTAATGTGCTGTACTGAAAAGTAATTCAAAAAGCCAACAGACAACATGGCTTTGTTCCCTATTAGTAACTAGAGCTGCATCGACACGCTTTGGGAACACCCTATTAGTATTCCCTATTATCATTCGCCCTAAAGCACATATGCAATCCGACGGATCAGAAAGCACTATGATGGGTGATGTTATCGAATAAGGTTGTATAAACACATAATTAAGGCGTCCACAAAGCTAAACATTTGGTAGCCAGCGCCAAAAAAGTTTTACATATCTAAGCTCGAGATGTTTAGTCGAAATTAAGTTTCTTAAGTTGCCTTTGTTTTGCTGTTTTTGCCCCAAAAAAAGGGGGGGGCTTGAGGGCTCAACTATGTAAGCCAAGCACGGGTTACGGCCTCACTGGTAGGAAACACTGATCTAATGAGCCCATGTAAACCTGCTTTTTTAAATCGTAATGACCCTAATGATCGGTGTGCTATAGATGGTATATATTTATGCTAAACTTTCAGTTCAAATTGCATGCAGGATCAAATTCCATGCTGTGCAGTGACATGATGATTCTTCTAGCTGTGTAGGTGACTTTGTTAAATACCAGAATCTGATTAATTACATGTAATTTTATCTGCTACAAAACTAGCGCTAATTAACAACCAATTACCAAATGATTTTCTATGAATTTCTAGAAATCATGCTTATTAGCATAACATGAATTGCTTTGTTTGCTAATTCCAAGCTGGCTAATTGTTCATAATTGGAGCATTCAAAGTGACAGCTTTTGGAGCTAGGACATGGCAACACACAATAAAGTGTAGTTCATGGTCCTGTTTATAACCTTTAAGAAGATTTTATTTCCTACAACAGGTCAGGACCTCCAGCGTAGGCTTACTTTTACGATGTCCACTACGAAATAAGCATGCCTTACTCTTCACCCTAAGGGTCGGTAAGGGTCTGTGGTTTGGCAAGGTCACAGGACAGAAAGGCGTGTAAGGACCTGAATTCATCATCATAGTCAGTTGTGACTAGCTGCAGGTATAACAAGGCTGCACTGAAGGGAAAAAAATAAGTTTGAGGGCTCCTTGAAATGATGTTCTTTGTTTCAGCACTGCGCCGTGCTTTTCTCGATAGAAAAAAAGATGCATGTGATTAATCCAATTACAATAATGTTCAATTAGAATTACTCCTAAAGGGAAAATGTTCTAAAATTACCTATGAGAACGGTGAGCAGTCAAAAGGAGCAGATTAATTAAAATCGAAACGTCGAGACCAACTAAAAAAATTCATTCTTCTGACTGAGATATGTTAGCAACAGATACCTCCACGGTGCGCTGGACTGCATGCGTCGTTACTGATAGGTACACAATAGATGGCCTTTATAAACGAGTGCACTTTAGCAGATGTGCTTTAACATTTGAATTAAAAGAGGTAAAAAAAAATCTCACTTATCATAACGTGATACTTAGCTTCAGGGCTTTCAGGATGAGAACACACGCATCCACATACCCTTCTGAATAATTCAATTAGATGTGAGTCGAAGCTGTGAGGAGCACAGAGTCTTGAGTGTGTTTGTCATGCTCTATAAACCCACCTGACGCTGAGAAGGAAGAAAGGGCAAAACACAGAAGATGTATAAGAAAAAGGACTAAGCGAAAATATAAGAGCACTTAATTCATCTCGGTCTGTATTAAAGTGAATGAAACTAGAAACAGGAAGCGGTTTAGCTGCTTGGTAGAACAGACTGGCACACGCACACCAGGCAACGAATGATCCCGTCAGTTGGGCCGAGACGCTGCGAAACTGCCATGCCAGCACCCACGGGCATGGTGGCCCATTACACAGGCTAATTACTCCAGCATTAAGGAGCTACATAAGAGAGCTCAGGAGAGACACCGGTGCAACACAATAGATATCCATAACAGGATTCAGTTTTCCATCATTATTATTAGATGTTTTGATGCTTACTGCAATAAAAAATAGAAAATATAATTCCAATACTGAAATCTAGAGAGTTTATAGGGGTACAATATGTACACAATATTAATATTATGTTTACTGAATACCAAAGTGGAATTCAGCACACTGTAATTATTGAAAAAAACAAAAAACAAAAACCCAGTAAATAAAAATAAATCAGCCACAAAATCAGCTACTGGCAAAAATGTTGATGACCAGGCTCCAAACTTTATTTATAAACAAATTATAGGGCCAAAAGTTTGTGGGAACCTCACTATCTAATTCCACCTGTGGATCCACCTTCCACCAGTTAAAATCACACAATTGTGCATGGTGTCTCATTGTGAAATAAAATTACAGTTGTACCCTTCCAGGAACTAAAGAGCCCAAACACTGTTCCAGGATGATGCCTCATAAAGACATGCTGTGGTATGGTTGATGTGGAAGAACACATGTACAGGACATGATGTGTCCTGTACAGAGCCCTGATTCGGACTCAACCTCACTAAACAATTTTAGAATAAAAATCGAAACCTTTTTTTTGACTCACTCATCCTAATCCTCAACCAAAAATTAGGGTCTCACTAATATCTATTTTCACTGGAGAAAATCAACAAAAAGTAGAGTATCGTAGGTACCTAACAACACTGTATACATTCCAAGGAAGTTGTACATTATTGAATTAGTGATAGAAAATTATTCATGTAATATTCCGCTACAGGCTATGGATGTAATATCAGTATGAAGACAATAATACGACGGAAAGCCTGCTGCTGCCCTCCAGTGGCAAAAAAAAGTGGCTGCGCTTTTTCAAGTTGTTATTCAAAGTGTCTTCAATTTTTCCATAAAAGCATGAATACAATCAAAATAAATATAGTAATACTAAAATGTAGGCAAGAAACTAAAGAACTGGACTAATTACAGTTATTTTATGGTCTTTTTCTTATTTCCTTTCACCTCTGCTGTCCTTTTTTCCATGTTTCTTCTTTGCTTTTTTCAGCTCTGTCGCTTCCTGAAATGCCTTTCTTGCCCGGGCTCGTCTCTTTCCCATGGGAGTCCTGCTGTACCAATGCTGTCGGGAGAGATGTATTGATATTTAATCTCCAAATTAAAAAGTTCTGGGAATAAAAAAATCTCAGCACCTGCTGTTGAAATATTCTTTTCAATGATCAATTAACATTGAGTTGATGTGATGCCTCACCACTTCTAGGACTGTTTTCCATAACAGCACAGATTATGGGGTATTTATTTCTCTAATAGCACAGCCATTTCGAGAGCAATTCCTTTTCATGATTATTACCTGATTAACAAGAAATCTAAATTTTCTCCAGTTATTGTTTTATGGCCAATTTTGCACTTTTTAGTCAGCTCACTCAATTAGATACACCATAGCCACCATGGGGAGAAAACCCACGCAAGCACTGGGAGAACATGTAATCACCTGCACAAAAAGACCCTGTGCACGGGATTCGAACCTTCTTGTTGTGAGGTGACCGTGCTAACCACAACACCACTCTGATACCTTGCATGTAATATTTAAATGCATGGAGATAAGGAGCTTTTTTCCTCACTTGTGCTGCTGGTCATGGTTGGTTCCCTGGGTATTGATGGATTTTAAACTTAAAAATAGGTTTCCCCGTTTTCTGTTGCATTATATAGTAACCGAATTTAGTTGAATTAAATACTGTCTACTGACTGCAAAGGGTACAGAATTGAATTTCTTTACTTCGCCAGGATGAGTTGAATGCACGTTGGGTTAAATGAATGTCATAAAAATTATGGTATGGACATGACCAAATTTTCATGAACAAACTCTCATGAGCTATGTTGTATTTATTGGCTATAAAGGATGCTCACACTGCTGGTCTCTGACCTTATACGCCTCCTCTTCCTCTTTGTAGATGGGGTCTTGTTTAGCGAGAGAAGGGATAAACTCCAGTGCTGTGAAGGCTTTGTTGGCTTGCCGATTGAGACGTTGAGCAGACAGGACACTTCTTACAGCCTGCAGGATGTGACCCTGAGTGTAGCCGTCAGTAACTTTAGCCAAAGAGCTGAGGTCCAGGGAGGGGCTGAAGTGAACACCTCGCACCCTGAGCAGCTCTTTCCATAGATCTATACATAAACACACACTTTAGATACTGCTAATCTATTCCAATTGTTAAGCACTGTTTACTCAATTTAGATTGATGGGAAAAAAGCGAATGGTTTAGATAGGGAGAGATGCCAGAGTATAACAGCAGATAACGAAATTTGAAAAAACATAAAAAAAATTTGGCCATAACAGCAGAACAACAAAGAACAAACTGACGGGTAACCGATAACCCATTTAAGTTCAATGGGTGCTCCTAACTCGAAAAATCTATGTGATAAAAGCAGTAAAATAAGATTTCTAATTTTTGTATTAAAAGCTTGTAAGAAGGGATGGTGACCACTGTTTGAAAATATACACTTAAGACCATTATATCATTATAAAGTAATATTAGGGAAAGAAAATATATATAAATTTATATATAAATAACCTTATAAATTATTATATATAAATAACAATAACAGTAACTAAGAAAAAAAGCGCATTTTAAAAAGATGCATTTGTGTTATTCCGTTATGTTACTGGTGGGGAAAAATATATAAAATAACGAAAATAAACATTGAGTAATTTTGCTAAAACATACAGAATGGTTTAAAAATGTAAAGGCTAAAATATAAAGAAAAATTACATGTCTTTGTAACATTCTAAGAATATAATGTGTAATAAAATTGATACAAATGGATATAAACAATATACTCTAATGCACACACACACACACACACACACACACACACACACACAGATACAAACAAACACACACATAAACAGAGTGCTAGGACAGAATGTGATTTCAGTTAACTTGTTCCTGAGGTACTAGTGACCATTTTCCTTTCCCCTGTCTATAAATTCGAGGAGCCTTCACTATGGACTGGGAGTCACTCTGCTCCATTGACCCAAGGCTATAATTTACATTACATTTAATTTACATTACATTTAGTTTTAATTAACAGATATTTGGTGTCGCCCAGATAGGGACGGGTTCCCTCTTGAGTCTGGTTCCTTTTACTTCATTTGAGGGACTTTTTCCTTGCCACAGTTGCCACCAACTTGCTCATTAGGGACAAAATAACACATTTTACTATTACTGCATTCTGTATAAAGCTGCTTTAAGACAACTTCTATTGTTAAATGCGCATTACAAGTAAAATTAAATTGAATTGACTCATACTTAGTCTTGAAGCGTAGTCTGGTCTGGGAATCAGGATGATCTTCTTGTAAACTTTACACAGTGCTTTGAGATCTGCGTCAAAAGGTCTGCGAGTTGTCCCAACCAGCAGCACACGATCTTCTGCTTTAATCGATTTCACCACCTTTGCTAATTCTTTCTTAAGCCTTTTAGGTTCCAGCTTTAGCAGTAACAGAGAAACAAAAAGAGAATTTGAGCGATGCATTATCTGACAGCCACAAGAGGGCAGTATCTGTTAGAGAAGTCAACAAGGCGAATTGACATGCCTGCTTGGTAGGTTTTAGAAGTAATCTCACATCAGCAGGACACCTGTTGCCTTTTGTTTTATTCAGTTATTGTGTGCATGAATGTGTCTGTGGGTGTTTGAGAAATGAAAATACAGCCCAGCTGGCAGGCATACCTCTTTTTCTAGTTTCGGAACTTTTTTGTAGAATGTTTTCTCAGCGTCACCAATCCAAATGACCGAGGGCTGCAGCTGGCGAGCCACCTGGCAAAACATGACAGCAAACACACAAATACTTAGGAACCCGGACACTTGGAGTGGAGACAACATCGACTTTAATCACAGGCACCCTAACAAACACCATTGCTCAGTTCGGACTCTGAAACATTAGGCTACTCATTACATGAATTGCATTTAACTGTGCGGACAAGAGCTCCGTGTGTGTGTTTGTGTGTGCATATGCAGATGCATCTGACAGATAAGGTCGTAAGCAGAGATGCTAGCAGCAGATTGGCAGGTGGTCTATTCGTTTCTTAACGGTAGAGTAAGCAGGAAGTTGTGACAGGACACAATTCTTCTCCCAGCATGCATTAAGAAAGCTGCTGAAAGAAATGTGTGCAAACAGCTACTAATGTGGGTTATCTGCGAATCCAGCTGTATTCGACCTGAGCTGCTCCGGCACTATAAGGCTTGTCGTTCTTCTGTTTCTTCTCAACACAACCTCAAACCTCTCAGACAAGCTATTAAATGATTAAAGCTCTGCACAGTTTAAGTGGCTACACAGTTTGAAAAAGGCAACATGGGACAAATTAATTCAGCTTTTGTTTCTCCAATGAAAAGCCAAAGCGGGATTTGTTTATAATTTTCAAGGAAAATGTCAAACTCGAAGATGTCAAGCGCTGTGTGTTTGTGGCTTCTAACACACAGCATGCAACCTGTTTGGATGTGCGTGCCATGGTAAGGCTCAGAGGCGGAACAGCAAACAGAGCCCATAAAGCCTGACCTTTCATCGCACTAGGCTTTTGGGTTGTTTGGTCGAAAGCGCCTGAGAATTCAGCAATCAATGAGGAAAATTAAAAACACATGTTTGAGAGTTTAACATTCCGATTTCACTCGAGACACTGTGTATAGTTTGTCGGGTGGTTAAGTTTGGTCAGTTATCTATGATAGTATATATGCAGGGTATATTCAGTTTAGATTATACCATAGATTATACCATAGACTGTTTTCCCCGTGCTTGCTTCGGTTTCCTCTGGGTACTCTGGTTTCCTCCCACAGTCCAAAAACATGTGCATTAGGTTGATTGGTGAGTCGAAATTGGCCATAGGATAGAATGAATGTGTGGTCTATGTGTGGCCCTGTGATGGACTGGTGACCTGCCCAGGGTGTACCACTACATCTCTGGTATATATGCATTGGTATGGGCTACAGCAGACCCCTGTGACCCTGAGTTAAGAAATAAACGAGTATACATCCTCAGGACTTTCAGTGAAGGGAATCAGACTTGCTCTGTCCCCTTCATGTATTATATTGTATTGCAGTACAATCTATTAAATATAAAAAATTAAAGAATTAACGATTGAAGAAACAGCAGTCACTTCTCACCTTCATGATCATATGCAGGAGGAACTGAAGGCCGCTCTTGCCTGGGTATTTGCCTACCAGGTTGGCAGGTGAGAGGTTAAACAGATTGGCCCCTGTCTCTGTGCACAAGGCATGGACCAGCATTTTTTTACCCACACCTGATGGACCGGCCAGAAGTATAGAGCGTATTAGAGGTCCTCTCTCATGTACAAACTGAGAGCCTAAAAAGAGAAACCACGGCAATATCATTTATTTCACGATAAAGAAACTGTTAATAATCACTACACAGTCTAAATAAATCAACTCTCAAGACGAGTATTTATAGAGCTTCACTACAGAATAGACCAAATGGCTCTCCAGCACCAAGATAATACAAAGATACTGAAAGAACTCCCAAAAATCACGAATGGAAAGCAAAGAAAACAGGTATGTTTTAAAGCAAGGTTTTAAAAAGGTCAACTGAGAGAACAGATCTGATATCAGGAGGAAGACCGTTTCACAGTCTTAAGCCAGTGACAGAAAATACCCCCTATACATTTCAGGTGAGTTTTCAGCACTGAGAGCAGTTGAGTGATTTTTGAGGTCTACCAAACTTAATATGAATAAAATAGTGTCTATTAAATACGCTGGGACCATATCATGATCAGATTTACAAAACTTAGAGCAACACATTATACTGGATCTGATATTTAACTGGAAGCCAATGCAGTTTTAACAAAACTGCAGTAATTTCAATTTGGAAAAAAATGGCCAAACGGGAGCCAATAAATGCATAAATCACTATCTTAAAATTAGAAATAAATGTAAGTTAATAGTTAGTGATTATAGAAGGGAATATTAACACAGGCATTTTTATTAATTATGACCCACATTAGCATGTTTAATGAAGCTATTCCTTATTTTAAGTGTTACTACCCCTCACTTCAATGGTCTTCTTGACCTTCATTTGCCTTGAATTGTCATATACTTTCTTGCTTGACTTTTTTAGTTATTGTTCTAAACTATTACTTCAGCAAAAAGCATTTGAAAATTTTCATTCATTCATTCATTCATCTTCTATACCCGCTTATTCCCGAACTCAGGGTCACGGAGGTCTGCTGGAGCCTATCCCAGCGCACATAGGGTAAACGACATGGGTTACACCCTGGACAGGTCGCCAGGACATCACAGGGCCACACACACACAACCACACGCACTCATACTCACTCTTATGGGCCATTTAGAATAACCAATCAACCTAATGCACATGTTTTTGGACTGTGGTAGGAAACCGGAGTACCTTGAGGTAACCCACACAAGCGTGGGGAGAACATGCAAACTCTGCACAGGAAGACCCCGGGCCCAGGATTACTAACCCAGGATCTTTTTGTTGTGAGGTGACCGTGCTAACCATTACGCCACTACACCGTGCCGCACCCCATCTGTAATACATTATACTAATAGAGGTGTTTCTGATAATAATAATAATAACAGTAGCTTTAAACATAAAAATGTTAGTCCCTGTTATGCTTATGTACTTGTTTTGTGGGTGGTTTGTTTTGGCCTTGAAACGTAGACCTTACCTGACCATAATTACTCATGATAAACTACAAGCTTATTAGCTTGGGAAGTAAGATGTCAGAACAGATGCTGATAGCTGCTGACGCTTTAAATAAAAGAACAATAGTTTAATGGGTCTCTGGGGCGAAAGGCAAACATGGTTAAGGACTTAAACTAGGACAAGGAAGTGGTGTGTAGGAGAGTGATACACACACAAACATCCGGCTACACGTATACATCCATCTTAGTGTTGCCTTAGTGCAGGTCACTCACAGTTTTGTCAGAGTAGCTTATAACCAACACTTACATCTTAGGCTCTATTATAATTGAGATGTTTGGTACTATGGAACAGCCAGCATAAATTATTTAATATATATTTAAACTGATTCTTATAATCTGCCAGAGTAATTCTCACATATTATAAAAAGGTATAACCATTATATAATGTGTCATTTCTAAATTTATTTAGGCCCTTATTTAACAAACTTCTATACCATGTAATCCCTGCCTATCTCACTCCTATGGGCTATACACTGACTCCTATGGGCAATACACTCACCTCTATGGGCTATACACTTACTCCTATGGGCAATTTAGAATCACTGTGAGAGGGAACCAGGGTACCCGAAATGAACCACGCAATCTAAGAACATGCAATATCAATTCCCCAATGATTAGTACTTCCGGTGTCGGTTCTGGTTTAGTGGACTGACTGATTTATCAGTTTTAAAACTCCTTCTCTTTCCTTTTGGTGTAACTTCTTTGGTTTTATTTATATTTTTATTTTGTCTCCAGCAGTCCCCTGTGAACTAGAGTTAGTCCCTAAATTTAGGGAATAATTAGGTATAGAAGATGAATAAATGTAACACCCAACACTTTATATGTTGTAAATACTTGCACATACTTCTCTACTGACTTAAGCCTTATTTATTACCATACTGTACATATTTACATAGTTATCTTTACTTTATTCGCACACTTTCTACTATTTGTGCTTTTAGTAGATGCTAAACAGCATTTTGTTGCTATGTAGCCCAAATTATTCTCAAACAACCATTACTGAAGTGTTTAAAAAACATAAAGTTGTAAAAGTGGCATATGATAATAATTATTCAAGCCTACACAGAGTTTTATAATTGTGTTTATTACTATCAATACCCTCTATGGACTGCCACCTTATCGTGGTGAGGGGGTTTGAGTACCCGAAGGACC